>JAGFPH010005581.1:26536-41598 GCA_018207615.1 Philaenus spumarius
CCCCCAACCCCCCCTAAAATTTCCAATTTTTTAAAACCCTTTTTTATTGAACACTTATGGCCCTAGAGGAAGCTACATACCAAATTTTATTCCAATCCGTTCTGTAGATTTGAAAAAATCATGATTTAATAACTTTGATCCAAATCAACCCCCCCCCCCCCCACAATTTCGAATTTTTTCAAATCCTTTCTTAGTAAGCACCTATACTGAGAACTTATACGTTATTTGTAATATTTACCTCATATTGGGCCACGAATGTATTTTGACACTAAAACAGTAAAAAAATGTGTATCAGTTATTTCAGATTCGTCAAATTGTTTTGAAATTTACTCGCTCAGTGAATTTACTAGAGTGGTATTGCGCAACATTTAGAACACAATTGCATAACTCCATTAGAAAGAATATTAACGCCAGTTAAAAATGTTTGCAAAATTCTACTCAATACTAAACCATCTTTTGTACGAAAGCTTTTTAAAGCTTGGCTTATTGCAGTACAAAGCATTCTAACTGCGACTCAAAGTATGGCCAAAATAGATCTGTATGTTATAACATTGATGTCTACAATGCAATTTACCCCTTTTACCTTTCAATAGGTTGTCGGTGTTTAAACGCTGAACTATCGTAAACTGAGGCAGAATCTCCTTCTTCTACCCTCTTTAATCCGCTGCCGCCCTACTTGTGTTTATCTACGTAATGTATGAGATTAGCCATTATCTCCAGCTGAGTACACACGAGGCGCATCAGCCGAGATATTTCCTTTAGCATAAAATATTAAGAAAGACCGTTCTTGTGTTTTATCATGAGTAAACTCAATGACGGCAAATCTGATTATGTTGGAAGTTGTACTATTCTTATAAATAAAGTTATGTAATTAATGTAAAATAGTAGTTTTGTGAACTAGTAGACCTCGCTCGTTGAAATAACAAATATGGTTTTGACCTTAGTTTAATAATAGTCTGCCAGTAATGAAGTAAGCAGAAGGTTTAGCCAGTGAAAAATTATTTTGCAATTTATTCGTGTTCGACTCTAAATACTGTGAGGTGCAACAAAGAAACAAAATGAATAAAAGAATGCTGTTGGTAAAGGACTACAACTCCGTAAATGCGACGCAACGCCGATCGGGCTCTTTATCTCCCCCTCCACAACTCACAATCACAGCGGCCACAATGACGTAGCGCAGGAAAGAGCAAGACAGCAGGTAGCGCTCTCTCTCTCCGTCTCCATACAATTATAAGGTTTTATGGAGATGTCTAAAGAATAAACGTATAAAAACATGATTGAAATACAAAAACTTGGACGATTTCTAACAAATTTTGTGAGCTTACTGTTAGAGATACGGAAAAACATCAAGAAAACATTTTTTTAGAACATCAACTTTGCTACTAGCGAAATGTTATTAGTTTTTCAATTAGACTCACGGTTAAGCCACAAACTGGCTTTGGTAAAAGCTTACACTGAGAGAAACGGTGCGCCGCGATTTTTATTTTATTTAAGGGGTTAAAACTGAAAAAGGGAAAACCTATATATATATATATATACATCGCTCGGCCTAGGAATAAGGAACATTCATGCAAAAAATCATGACAATCGGTCAAGACGTTTGGCCGTAATCGTGAGACAGATAGACAGATAGACACACAGACGAAATGCCGAACGGTCAAGCTAAACATGGTCAATTAATTACCTTATTTTTTCACCGTCCAAACAATCCTTGTTAATATTTTGATTAACAGTTTCAGTGAGATTAAACCTCCATCAACAGATTATCACAAAAAATGTCTGTAGTTATTAATTTTTCACAGTCCAAGCGTAAAATGTTTTACTTGTCAAGACATAAAATACACATTAATAAAACTTCACACTACACACACTGGCACATATAAAAAGTCTAAACATATAAAATAAATTAAAATAAAATAAATTAAAATATCAATTTATTTAAGTCTTTCTCTCAAATGATCTTAATCACAACTCAAATGAGCAAAGTCAGGGTAACATTCACATTTTCGACATATTTTCTCAAATAGAGTTAAGCAGTGGGTACAAATTTTTTATAATTTTTTTATAATTCACCGTTTGGGTTCATTTTAAGCTTTATGATATCCAAATCATTAAAGATAAACGAAACCAGTAAGCGGAAGGTAGGTAAGAAACGAAATGGCGGCGAATGCATATGTCATAACTAATTTTAATTGGCATAGGCTACCGTTGGAACATTGACTGAATCGTGTAGGCAATATTAAATGGGCCATTTTATATTTGTATTTGTAATAGAAGAACAGTAGAGAAAGTTAATTTATAATTTTCTTTGTTCATATTATGTAGGAATGAAAATTTTTCGATTATCAGATTTCGCGAAAATAATAAAAACGGTAGATACCAGGGTAGCTCAGATGGTTAGAGCGTCAGGACGGAAACCTGAAGGTCCCGGGTTCAACTCCCGGTCTTGGTCTATGTTTTTTCACTTGTAATTTAATTTAATAAAAACGGTTCTTTTTCAGCTATTATTATCTACACAAATACTAACATTATGCAAGTAGTTTTAGGTAGTCATCTATAATAGTTCAGGAGTTATAAAATATTTATATTGACTGCTTTTTATCAAATTTGAATTGCACATTAATTTATACAGGGTGTAAAAAAAGGTTCCCAGAAATTAGGGCATGATTCCACACATCAAAATAAGATTAAAAGTTCCAATAAACAAATGCCAAAAAATGCTCCGTTTTCTGTCTAGCCGCCATTTTGTTTTGTTTTTCAAAATAATTCATATCTACACTCGATTCCACGTTCACCGTGCAGTAAAGGTCTTACGGGTCTAGACGTGCTACTACCATTACAGCGAACATCACGTTTATTGTCACGCGGGTTGCGTCAACTGACCGAGCGTTGCATGGGAGTTGATGTTTTTTTGTTGGCTGGTACAGCTGAGACTGTCTTATGGATAACATGGGCGCTCTATACTGAACGGTGAACGTGGAATCCAGTGTAGGGAAATGTTTGACTGACAGAGTTCAAACTTGGCATGACGTTTAACCCAACATTGATCTATTTCAAGGAAAATAAGCGATTATATTCAACCATGCTTTTCAAAATGATGATGGTTTGAAAATTTCAAACCTAAATTACAAAATACTGTGCATTTTTACAAAACGTATCAAGATACCTTTTGTGTAGCCCTTTTGATTCCCTGTGGGATGGTTTTACTGTCAAAACAATCGAATGAAAGATAATAGTGAATTTATGTGTAATAATTGGTTTGTTCAACCTGGCATCCTATACCAACACAGTAAACACAACAATGTGTAGGCTATGCTGTTATTAATATCGAATTTAATTTTTTCGAATATACAAAATCCCGAAATTATGTGGTAACCCTCATCTAAACAATTATCACTTCTTTTCCAATATTATTGTAATACAGTATCTCATCGCAAACATAAGTTAAAAATATTTATTTAAATTAACAAATTTATGGACGAAATGAATACGAAAACTGAAAATTAATTTCTGAGTTCAATTAAATTAAATTGCACTTTTAGTTCAGTTTTGTTCAAGATCTAAAATTTACTTGAATACTGTATTTTGATGCACTCTGTATTAAAATTTTTTTAGTGTACCTTAAAATGAAAAAATTGGGTCAATTTCTTCTGTTGTTTTTTAGAAGGAAATTATTTTATTATCAAACTTTTATTTCTTCAAGTTTTATTTTGGTTTTCAACTTACTTGAAAAGTGGTGTTTACTAAAGTTGAAACTACAATAACGTTCTTATTGCCCCTTAAAAAAATATTTTTAAGGTCACGAGAACACGATATTATGTTGGACTCTGCTGAAATCGAATCAGAGGAATCTCACTAACAAAGCGTAATATCCAGGCAACATTGAACAGTTTGTTGTTATTTCTCTGACATAAACTCTATTCCTTACACAGGCAGCTGTATATAATAATATACAATTTCTTTTGTTAAACTTTTCTTGTTCCGAACAGAGTAAGTTATAAATTCGTATAGAAATGTGACACTAGGGAAATTACTTTCAGGAAACGACAAATGCATTCCAGATGGATCGACTTAACTTTGTTTGCATTTAGTGAGCAAATGTTTCCCGCCAACTTTTACCAATACAGTTGTGTTTGTAGGTCAGGAGCACATGCTATAAATAAGTTTTATTTTAGAAGTTATTTAAGTAAGAATTACAGCAATATAAGCTTTATAAATACGTATTATGCAAATTAGAACTAACAAAAAAATGGTTTTCAGATAAACAATGTTATGTTTTTCAAAGTCTTGTATATTAAAAGAAACACACTTCAACAACTTGTTCATATCCTAAATACAATTCAAACAGAATATGTGCTACTTATATTTTTATTTCGTTCTTAAAGGATTTTGTATAAATCGTAAATTGGTTGTTTTAAGTACCACAAACATTACTAATGCATGAAAGTTTAGTTTTTTCGATAGATTATATACTATGAGAAATCCTTGCGCACCCCGCACGCCAACCCCGTCGGGGCCTTCTATACACATAATCATGTTATGTTTTCTTTATAATAGAGGTGTAGGATTAATAATAACGCCAAAGCTAAGATGGTAAATAACGTGAAGTGTTCAAATCAAATTAATTCGTATACTTTATAACTGCAGTTATAATAAAGGTTAAAAAAACTGGTGAGTCTAAGGTCAACACTTTTATAAAAACCTAACCTAAAAGTTAGAAATACAAATAATTGCTTCAAAGTTTGAAATCAGCTAATGGAAATATTAGAGCCAACAGCTGTTTTATCTGTTATTTTATTCAATTGGTTGCTATGGTAATAATTCTAAATACATGTGTTGGTTCATCAGTCTAAGCCTAACCTAAGATTTTTTTCCGACTAAATTTACAAATATTGAAATAAAACATGTTTTTTATCGAAATGAATTTTTACTCAGGGATAGTGTAGCTTTATATTATTAAAACTATATTTTCAGTCGGTTCAGTAGTTCCAGAGATTACCCCCTACATACAAACAAATTTTACCTTTTTATAATATAAGTATAAGTGGAAACGTTTCATGTGAGCTGTGGAGTTTGGATGCGCAGTGGGTCTAGGCGTCAGTAAAGTGGTGGGGGAAGCGGCCGTCTCGATCTGTTTCGTGTGTTGTTAGGCTCCTGTTTCCCCTAAAATGTCTCTGTCAGTCCCCACGCGGCCTCAAACCACAACCCTGTACCTCCCCTCACGCGCAGGTGACAGATCAGATGAAACCTGACGAGTTATATAGAAATGGCTTTGCTCTTACTGACTGACATGAAATCAACGTAGGGAAAAAATATTTAAGATAAAGGAATGACAAATTAAAGATATATTCTTAAGGGATCATAGACGCACACCAACAAATAATTTTGCAAACATTTTTGTTTTAAAGCCTAAAAATAGTAAACATTTTGGGGGTGCATTCCCAGCTCTGTAGCAGATGGAACCAATAATTCGGATGAATATCTTGGCAACACAAGTTTGTTGAATGAATTTACATGCATTACCATAGCAACCAACTTAACGAATTTAGAACCTGTTTTTTATTATTCATAATTAACAGGTTTTTTTGATTAGGTTAACGAAATAAAAGCAAACCCAAGCAAAATGGCAACGAATAAGCTGACTGTGTTATAACTGAAACATCTGTTGTTTCGTGTTATAAATAAAACAGCTGATTTGGATCAAAAGTTTAGCCCGGTTTTATGTTACACATATTATACCGAACCAACATACATTTCTTGAAATATTTACACTTATTATCATAGCAACCTACTTGGTAAATTTAGAATAGTTCATGTTTTTTAACAACAAACAGTTTTTTTAGGTTAGGTTTATATCGCTCTATTGTATAAAAATCCTGTCATTTATACAAAAACCTTGTCCTATTGAGTATGCAAGGCACTATTTAAAAATTTTAAAATATTGAGTATATACAACTTATACATTCAGACCTAAGATATACAAAATTAAATCTTGATAGTTTTTCTCTTAGAAGTGACCACCATTCATATA
The DNA here is from genome assembly GCA_018207615.1 of Philaenus spumarius. Classification (NCBI taxonomy): domain Eukaryota; kingdom Metazoa; phylum Arthropoda; class Insecta; order Hemiptera; family Aphrophoridae; genus Philaenus; species Philaenus spumarius. The sequence continues at coordinate 32,568 of JAGFPH010005581.1, forward strand.
ACACCAGGAATAAAAACAAAGTAAATGCTCCTCAGTTTCGACTGATTAAATCAATTAGGAGCTATGGATTTAATTGTGCGTCATTTTTACTTCCTCCACCCTATACGTAGTATATGGAGAAAGTATTGTTTTCGTAAAAATGTTCGAATTTGAATTTTCAGTTGAACTATCTGCTTTGGTGCTCCCAGAACCCCAAAAAATTGTTTAGTGCAATTATCTGTGTTGGTGCTCCCTGAACCCAAAAATATTTTTAGTGGAATTTTTTGTTTTTGTGCTCCCTGAACCCAAAAAAGTGTTTTTAGAGAGGTGTCTGTCTGTCAGTCTGTCTGTATGTATACACGACCAGAGAGGACACTATTGGTCCGATTTTCATGAAATTTTGTATGTAGGTACTAAACAATAATATCTCCAGGAGTTTTTTTTTTTCATTTTTTGGAATTTTTAATTTTTAAGGGTAATTTACCCCTAAAAACCCATAAAAAACGACTAAAATGCAAATTTTTCAAAAACGGCTCTAACGATTTTGATCAAATTTTCAGTATTTATAGTGCTTACCTGGAACTGGCAGAAGGCCATGCATGGCCTTCTCTCAGGCGCAGAACGCAACAACTTGACACATTTGCAAAAATTTGCATATATTTGCATAATCGCTAATTTAACCCACTTACAATTATCCAATCGTAATAAAACTGGCACCATTGGAAAGGAAATGAATTCAACTTTAAGTTTTGTATTTACAACTTTTTCGTAAAACGTATATTTATATACGTAATCATCGTTTTAAAATATGCACATCGGCCTACAGCTCTTTGCGTGCGCGAATCTACATACAATTAATTGTACTGTTATTTCCCACTTCGTAGACGTTAAAGACCGCCTACACTAATATTTATTTGGCAATTATAACGATCCCATTGGATTCGTCATGATTTTATCTTTCTGTTGGTGTCTTGAAATCATATGTCAATGCAAAATTAATATTTTATTGAAGAGGTACTGTAAACCCTTGCGATTGGACAGTCTCTCAACCAATAAACATTCCATTTGTCAATCGATTTTGCGAAGGCCACGCCTTGTGTTTTGACAGATTGCTTTACACCATTTTGTAGATAACAGTTTGGTCTTTCCAACGGTGGGAAGAAAACTGGAAATAACCGGTTTTTTGTTTGTCTAGACAGCAGTGGAAAGTACGTTCTGGTGAGAAACTCTAGGGCTTGGGTTCCCACGCTATTTAAATGTCCCGTCCTACATGCAGCGTGTGGACTGGGGACTTTTTATTCGATTGATGTCATTTTGTTATTCAATTAAATATAACTCAAACACTTTTGTGAACTAAGGAAAGACAAGTATACCGTTCTTTTCTTTGATTTATCCTCTACACTTTGTTATAATCATATTTCACTTTTGGTCAAAGAATATATTAGTCAATGACGTTACAATCTAGGCCTAGGTTTGTTACCAGTCGTGTACTTGAAACATAAAAACTGTTTTTTTCAAAATAAAAAATTTGAAATTGATAAATGTTTTTATACAGTTCTATTTAGAACTAAATTACGAAACTTTTTTACGCTTACGAAAAAAATACAAAAAATGTTTACTAATTGTTATGTAGGCCTAAAGTTGAACTTTTTCCTTTCGTTACTGAACATTTTTTGTTTCTTGAGCTAATAACTTTTACAATTTCAAAATAAACTAATTTTTAGTGGCATATTTGAATTTTTTGAAGGTTCTTCTACAAAAAAGCTATTGAACACTTTTGGATTGGGGTTCATTTACTATTTTTGGCGAATTTTTAAAAATATGCTTGCAAAACGCTAAAAACGGGCTGGTTAATTTTAGCTTTAACCGTGCCTGTTCTAGGGTTTTAAGATGCCAAACAAAACACCACCCGCTTTTATCAAAACTTCGGCGTTTTATAATTATGGGGAAATGTTTAAAAATAAACAAGTTTGTGTTGTCAATATAGCATCGCGGCAGCGGCCGCACAGGGTAGCACCACGGTAGCGAGCACGGCCAGTAATTCAAAGGTCACGCGATCAAATCCCGCCTGGGACAATAATTTTTTTATACGATTGACGTAGGTAGAATATTATATTTTTATTTTGTTCTAAAAAGTAGTAAATAAAATGATTAAAAACAATATTATTTTGATTACTTTAAGTTGGGAGAAAGTTTGTGTCAGTTAACTGATACCGTTTATTCAATAAATTGCCTATGGTTGCCAGATTCACAAAAAGTTTGATCAGGTGATCTTTAAATGGCTTGTTGAACACCCATATTACTCTTTACGGATGATTTAAAAGGCTTAAATTTTGGTAAGACGCAGTACAATTGTGTTTCATTGTTTTATTATTGTTATGTTTACTGTAATACTGTTTCAATCCTTTGTTATTTTAAGTCTTTTTATTTTAAGTTTTTAATGTAGCAACTCATAATTGAATTAATTGTAACTTTGTGACTGTGTCTATTACAAATATGTTTGGTCAATGACAAATAAACATATGATTATGATTATTATTATGATTATGCGGATCATATTATTATCATATTATTATGATTATTATGATTATTATTATTATGATTATCTAGCATGACGCACCCACACCAACATATTAAGTGCCATGATCCAAGTGCCTCTGTCCCGTACTCAATCGTAGTTTCAAACTACCAGAATATAAATACTCTAAACTGTTTCAATTTGTTCGCCGCAAGTCAAAGCGTAGGTTGTCGAGCTAAGCGAGCAGGTTTGGAGCCCCTAGATTTTCAATAAAACATTCATATTTTTACCTGAATTTGAATCGAAACCTTGACTTTATGACCCTGGTAAGGTTACCCCTCTTTGCTACGTTAAGTTATATTTATTACCACTCTTTGCCACGTTATATTTATGTCAAAGAGGGTAAATTACTAAACCCCGATTCAGGTAGTGTTATGTTAATGTAAACATCTATTGGGGCGCCTTAGCGTAAAATATTCCGTCATGGCAAACAGCATGCCACTCTCTTATCAGGGCTATAGAATACAAGGGCTGGTCCACTTCTTTGATGTTGACGCTTGCCGACTGTTCCAACCTTCCTCTTGCCCCCCCTCCTATGTGACGTCACTCTGGTACCTTGACTCGCCGTGTAAGCACGGTTCGCCTTAGCTCTCACGTGTTATTTGATATAACGTTGCAGATGATAATTCTTAAAAAAATTATGCAATACACACAACCACCTAAATTATATGTTTACCAAATTTGGTTAATATTGAGTAATTATTTTGTTCAGTACAAGTGTTTAAAGAAGGTATATAATTTCGCATTTTTCGCCTTTAAGGCTAATTTTCTCGAAGAGGCATTCCACGAACTTCTTTAAAAATTATACAAAACACACACAATCACCTAAGTTGTTTAGCGAATTTGGTTAATATTGAGCAATTATTTTTTTCAGTACAAGTGTTTAAAGGAAGTATTTAATTCCGCGAGAGTTTCGCATTTTGGTGCACATTCAAGGCTAATTTTCTCGAAAAGGCTTTCCATGAATTTCTTTAAAAAGTTATACAATACCTAAATTATATGTTTAGCAAGTTTGGTGAATATTGAGCAATTATTTTCCTCAGTACACGTTTTTAAAGAAGGTATTTATAATTCCGCGAGATTTTCGCCTTTAGACGCATATTCAATGCAAATTTTCTCGAAGAGTCATTCCATGAATTTCTTTAAAAAATTATACAATACACACAATTACCTAAATTATATGTTTAGCAAGGTATTTATTTATTTAATGTTACGTTGCAGACGATATTACTTTATGAAATGTTACCAAGATTATCAAATAGGCTAATATTGTCTGCAACGTTACTTGAATATTACAAGAAACACCTTTACTAACAAAATACATTAAAACAAACATTTTCAGAATGATGAGATATAAATAAATAAATGTATAATATATAAATAATAATAAGATTTAAACTTAGAGTACCGGTAATTATTGATAACTCAAAATTTAAAAACAACAAATTTTAAGTAATCAGCTTCAAGTTAAAATAAACATTAAAAAATATTATTTATTTAATGTAAGAGTTGCAAGCCAGATTACTTTATGTTAAAAAGTTACCAAGATCCTCAAGTAATTTCTTCTGCAACTTTAAGTTAAAATGTTTAAAAAAAATCTTTACTAGCAAAATGCACTTAAAATTGTCAGAATAATTAGATATAAATAAATATGTAATATACAAATAATTATAATCAAATTTAAACCTAGAGTAATAAAATTATTGATGACAAAAATAAAACATAATTTTAAGTTAAACTTCTAGACTAAATTAAATTGCTCAGTATCAATTTAAATAGTTCAATTGTTTAAATTCAACTATTAAATTAACCATTCCCTAAGGCAAAATGTCTATAAAGCAGTTTTTTTTAATATTCTAATTCAGCAGTAATTATATTATGTCATGTGCATATCTGCATATAAGCTACTCATTATGTATAAGTATTTATAACTTTTATGTGTTTTATTTTATAAGTATTACACATGTTTTATTAAACTGCAGTATGACATTCAAGTTTTGGTGGTTTATTATAATAAATACAAATATTTTCAATAATGTGGCACATTTTGTTCAATTTTATATTTAGTTTTCAGAAATGTTTCAGAGAATCAAATTAAAAGTATGCTAACATTAGTACACTACATCGGTTTATTACCTACGAATTAGTTAGTTTTATTGTAACCCTGTCTTCTGCTTATATCTTTAGACTAATTAATTATTGTTTACAGTCTATTTATTGCTTTGTGTAGTGTCAATACTAAAACTAAAGAAGAGCGCATCATAAAAATGTTACAGCTTTGCTAAGAAATTGAAATTATTGTAGCAGAAATACTTATAAGAAGCGTTGGGATTGGAGCAGTTGTTACCACCGTGACGTCATCACAGTGGCAGTGGCGGGAACGCTTTCCTTGGCGGACTGGTCCATGTGGTGTTGACTGGTCCAGCCCTTGTATTCTATAGCCCTGCTCTCTTATGCCGTCATGTCCCCTCTACGCCACCGCTGTCAACTCCATTGTTTGTGTGCGAGTGCGTACACTATACACATCGTTGCTTCTCTGAATGAGCTGCGTACTATTTCTATCCGACTATAGTACCAGGGCTATAGAATACAATGGCTGGTCCACTCCTTCGATGTTGATGCTCGCTGACTGTCTCAACCTTATTTTCGCAACTCTCCTATGTGACGTCACTCAGGTGCCATGATGCGCCGCGCAAGCACGGTTCGTCTTAGCTCTCACGTGTTATTTGATATAACGTTGCAGACGAAATTACTGAAACTATTAATTTGTTAATATATTATGTTGTTGCGTTGCGGTCAAGTTACTAGCAGACCGTTTTAGCAAGGTAGCTATTTATTCAATGCCACGTTGACGACATTACTTTATGAAATGTTACCTAGATTATCAAGTAATATTGTCTGCAGCTTTACTTTAATATTGCAAGAAACACCTTTACTAACAAAATACATTAAAACAAACATTTTCAGTATGATGAGATATATAATATATAAATAATAATAAGATTTAAACTTAAAGTACCGGTAATTATTGATAACTCAAAATTTAAAAACAACCAATTTTAAGGTCTCATCTTCAAATTAAAATAAACATTAAAAAATATTATTTATTTAATGTAAGATTTGCAAGCGAGATTACTTTATGTTAAAAAGTTACCAAGGTTCTCAAGTAATTTCTTCTGCAGTTTTAAGCTAAAATGTTTAAACAAAATCTTTACTAACAGAATCACTTAAAGTTGTCAGAATAATTACATATAAATAAATATATAATACACATATAATTAGAATCAAATTTAACCCTAGAGTAATAAAATTATTAATGACAAAAAAAAATAAAACATAATTTTAAGTTAAACTTCTAGACTAAATTAAATTGCTCCGTGTCAATTTAAATTAAAATAGTTCAATTGTTTAAATTCAACTATTAAATTAAATATTCCCTAATGCCTAGGGTAGGAAAATTTCTATAAAGCAGTTTTATTTTTAAGAAAAAATATATATTTTATGTCAGCAGTAATTATTATGTCAATGTGCATATCTCCATATAAGCTACTTATTATGTGCAAGTATTTATAAGTTTTATGTGTTTTATATTTTATAAGTATTACACACGTTTTATTAAACTGCAGTATGATATTCAAGTTTTAGTGGTTTATTTTAATAAATACAATTATTTTCAATAATGTGACAATTTTGTTCAATTTCGTATTTAGTTTTCAGAAATGTTTCGGAGATTCAAATTAAAAGTACGCCAACATTAGTACACTACAATGGTTTATTACCCACAAATTAGTTAGTTTTATTATAACCCTGTATTCTTCTTACATCTTTGTTTACTGTCTACTTATTGCTTTGTGTATAGTGTCAATGCTAAAACTAAATAAAGAAGAGGCCATCATACAAATTGTACAACTTTGTCAAGAAATTGAAATATTATTGGAGGAGAGAATACTTATAAGAAGCGGTGGGAATGGAGCAGGCATTACCGCCGTGACGTCATCACAGTGGCAGTTCGGGAACGTTCTCCGTGGCGGACTGGTCTAGCCCTTGTATTCTATAGCCCTGCTATAGTACACTTGACACGTTTACGGCTTGTATGCACGCTTTGAATTTTTCCTAAAAATATGATTGTTTCTAAAGTGCTTAAAATAATTCGAATCAGCGGCAATATTATTGAATCGAAATATGAGTGACAGTGACGATCAACTGACCAAAAAGAAACAAACAGTCAATGACGACCAAAGTGCAGGCTCCATTAAAATGTTTAATATGTGTGCCCAACGTTTGGTTTACGAAATACAATCTACGATTTAAACCAGAGGATAGTAAATCTTTTTTAATAAACTATTTTATTACTATTCTGTTGTATTTGTTCATTTGAGGTTAGAAATGTGTTTACTGATGTCAATAAGCGGTTTATGTTCTGCGCACGCGTGAAAAAACGCGAGATACATACATCCACGTGTTTTACCTCCTTTCTCTATGTGTGTGTGTGTGTGGGTGTGTGTGTGTGTGTGTGTGTGTGTGTGTGTGTGGCTTCTATTTGTATACATTTTTAAACTAATAACATTTTAGTTTACTTTTTCAGCACACAAACAGTGCAAGCTATATGTGATATTATAATTGAAACTAATATTGACCAAGTTAAATCTAATTCGAGGCAAATCATACCAGTGATCGTACAATCATTGATATGTTTGTTTAAAACAACTTCTTAATTTTAACCTAATCAGAAGTATGTGAAAATTATACTTTAGACGAACTTCCGATGATTTTACCAGGATATTTTAATGTTAATTTTGCAACAAACAATTCAATCCCTTTGACCAACATTCCTTAAGCTAACATTTGATTATAAAATCAATAATTAACCAACTGAATCAACATGGAACATTGATGCTATATTTTCAAGGTATCTTGATAACACGACGTCTACAACTTTCGATACATAGCCTGCTTCACATCGGCCAATCATTTCTTCAATACCATCCAATACACCTTCAACAGCTATTACCTATTAGAGAAATCACAGAGAATACATCAAATAATATTTCCTAGGCTGCATTTTAAAACAGTCTTTATTAAAAATATTTACTTTTTTTCTATTTATAAATATATATATATTCCTTAATTTTTATTATAATTAAAATAATAAGATAAATATATTGATTTTATTAATGAAACTTAATTTTGTCGAGTATTTTTCTCCATATTTTTTAAAAGTTTTTATTAATTATAAATTCTAATAATAACATAAATGTTTCACACCCGCCGGGAGTCCAGCGACGGCCAATTTTATTTCTAATTAAATGAAATCACAAAATGTGCCATGTAAATTGTGGGTTCATATTCTAGAACTGTTTATAAAAGTAGGTACACATTTATTTAAAACATAAGTGTATTATTTATTATAATACGTTTATTTATAAATATGTTAATAAATAATTATTATTTTATAACTCGGAGTAGTGAAAGCTCAAATAGTATGTCCCGTAAATTATGAATATAATGTATACAACACGTAATACACGTTTTATACAACGACAAAATAATAAATCTTATTAACAAAGCTTTATGGTTTGACCAACTTCTTTGTACTCATTTATTCTTTAGAACTTAATGGGGCAGAAGTACTTTCCAAAGTGAAATAAATGTAACGGAGTTGTAACAAATTGCCGCCAGGGCGGAGTAATTCCCAGTGGATGGAGCTTGAAGTGTTAGTTACGGAAAATATACAACTTCACCCGTACTGAATGCACTACGACGTGGGTGCTGAAAGTATTCATACTCGGTTAGTATTGTTAATATCGTATGGTTAAAATCACTTTTTTACGTTGCTTAATCGTTTCACTTCGCGGCAGTTAGACCGTTTAAGCAGCGTGGGAGCAGCGTAGGCCTATTTTAAATATAAACCGAACTCCAGTATCTAGGTTCGAACCTATGCAACTTTTATAGATTTTGTTTTTAACAAAGTAGACGAGCGCCTTCAACGCTCAGCCACTCTGCCCCTCGGAAAATGTTTTGGAAAAGCAATCTTGCGACATTTTTTTTTTTAATCCAACGCATCTTTATTACACCGTAGAACAACAAATTCGAAGAAGAGTGGTATTGAATCTTTTTTCCGTGCCACCAGCAAATATGAAAGGGTTCTTTTCTGAAAGTACTGTTACAGCCTCAAAGGCGGGAGGAAGGTTGTCGACTAGACATAAATAGAATTTAAATTTCGTTGTTATGTGTTTCAAACTCACACAAAATTATATTTACTTTCAAAACTATTGCATGAACTTTTACATTTTGTAGTGTATTTTACAAATGACTAGTGGAAACCCCTGCGTGCTATACACGTCAACCCCGTTGGAATCTTCTATTCACATTATCATGTTATGTTTTCTTTATAACAAAGGTGTAGGATTAATAATAACCCCAAAGTTAAGATGGTAAATAATGTTAAATATTCAAATCAAATTATTTCTTAAC
>JAGFPH010005581.1:44261-60415 GCA_018207615.1 Philaenus spumarius
ACAGACAGACAAAAAAATAAGCTCCGTAGACCCATGTTTATATTGTGAAATATGTTCGTCTGCATCCCAGGAACATATCCACAAAAGGGGTCCAGAGAGTTCGGGGACACTCTGTATATCGAATGAGTTAGGTTTTGTTTAAGCAAAATATTCTAAATTTGTACAAAATATAAAACCGAACATGGATACTGTACAAGATGTAAACATTTGTTCAATAATTATCCTTTAACTAAGACCACAAAGTTTGAGAAAGCACCAAACTATGGATGTACTGAAACGTACAATAAAATCCAAGTTATTTTAAACAAATTGAAAATTTAAATAAATTTACAAAGGTGTTAACAACATATCTGTTGGAAAACTTTTTTTATTCAGTTGGGGAGTTTATGTATTGCAGTATTTTGTATTGCATTGACATGTCTTCTGGCACTTTATATTTGTCCTGTATGTGCTGTATTGAGGCAAATAAATAAATATGAATTAATTTATGTCAAAAATTTTAAATTGCTTTTATTTTTCATTTCTGAATACAGGTTATGTTCTTTACGGTTTAGAATGGTTTGTACACGACCTTAGCAATAAGCGGTTTTCTACCACCATTCAACATCAAAATTGCTCAACAAAAATAAACGGAAATTTGTATGTACGTTGGAATAGATAACAGGATATATTTTGTTATGTAACAGATCCTTTAAGATATTTCTTTGATGTCTGATGGAGTGGGTGTCAAATATGCATTGTGAAGATAAGTCTTGGCAGCACATCATTGTAAAGCATATTAAAACGCAAATTGAATTGCGTAAACTATTGCTTGTATATTGCTTAGTTTCTAATGAATTAGTGGTTTCGTTACAATAACATGTCAACAAAGAAAATCATTTAATAACAGAAATAATTAAGTTGTTGATTTTAGAAGTCACATTTTGTACGAAGGTAATATTGTCAAAGTTTATTTAACTCTGTACTACTTAAATATTTCAAACATTTCAAATGAAATATGGAAATCTCCCAAAGCCAACACATAGGGCTTTGTTTGAAAATGGAAAAGAGATTTTCTAAAAACTACCGAAATACACTTTTCACACTATTAATGTTGTGGTATTATTAACAAGCGACACTATGTACAGTCCAGTGGCATAAATAAGTTCAAAATTTACTGAATTAAGTAAACGTTTGCGCTGCGCACCCATAACTTCTTTGCAAAAGTATGAACTTTTTTCGAATGGCTTTCTTAAGATGTAACAAATATAATTTTATCAGAATTCGATTTTCAAGCTGATTTAAAATACAGCAAGATAATAACCTCTAGTTCGCGCTATTTAGGTTGCCTTTCAATAAACTTCCGAATGACGTTCTAAGGGACCTAATTTTACATTTAAAATTTTTAACACATTCACCCTCAGCCCAAAATCATAGAGTGTAAAATATCTTTAAAAATATTTTCTCTTAGTCACAAAAATACAAAGGTTTTTAAATGTATTTGAAGGAATCAAATAAGTGAGTCAAAGGGTTGGTAGAAAAATAATCAAAATTATAAATTATTTCTAATACAATTCAGGTATATAAATTATTTAAAAAATAAATGTGTTCATTTGAATTATTTAAAGTTTAAAGCATATCAGCTGATGATTTTTACTTTCTCCTCCCTATATATGTAGTATATGGAGAAAGTATTGTTTTCGTTTAAATTTTCGAATTAAAATTTTTAGTAGAATTATCTGTTTTGGTGCTCCCTGAACCCCCAAAAATTGTTTAGTGGAATTATCTGTGTTAGTGCTCCCTGAAACCAAAATTATTTTTAGTGGAATTATTTGTTTTGGTGCTCCCTGAACCCAAAAAGTTTTTTTTGTCTGTCCGTGAATCTGTGTGTCTGTTAGGATGTTTACAGAGCTGGAGACCATACCAACGGTCTGATTTTAATGAAATTTGGTATGTAGGTGTAATTCTGGAATATCTCCATGCGTTTTTTCATTAAAAATTTTTTTTGATTTTTAAGGTGTTTTACCCCACAAAAATGGCCAAAAAACGAGAAAAATCTTAATTTCTCAAAACTGCTCTAACGATTTTGATAAAATGTTGCTTATTTGTAGCCCTTAATGTACCCTACCATATGCAAAAAACCGCATCTTTCTAAAAATTCTCGTTTAGGTAATAATAATAAAAACTTATTTTGGGGGATTTTTGGCCAAAAACGGGGTTGTTTATAAAATATTTTCAAAAACTTTTTTCGTGCATCTATACAGGCCTAATTGACATGTTTGGTGCAAATTTGTTCGAAATCGATCGAATAGTTTTAACAATAATAATATAATATGAATGTGTGTTACATTCATCTAATATTTTTCAGGGTATGTCCCTGGGTATGTCCTACTTTTGCAATTCTAAATAACCACCTCCTATGCTACTCTTCGGAAGGTATAAAGTTTCAAATAGGAGAAAGTATGTGGCAGTTATCTGGTACCGTTTATTCTATTTAAGAACAGGTGATTTCATACTTTTCCCTTCTATTTGTTATTATAAGCCCTTTTTAGCGAATATAGCAAACGTAATTACATGATTTAGTACCTAGTTTCATTAATATGTGAGGTTATAATTACAGTATAGGCTAAATAGGATTTTAAAATAACGCACACGATACAAAATTCAGATAAATTCGTTTTATATAAATGTGTGGTGAAGTATATTTACATATATTTTTTTTCTGAGAGTAAGTAAGTAAATATAAGTTACTTATATGTACGTTATTTGTAGTTTTGTATGTACCCTATATTTTTATTTCTGCCGTTTTTTTTTTTTTAATATTTCGGAGGATAATTTGTCAAAATATTTGTAGACGAGTCAAGTTGGATGGCGGAGCACGCAATAATCTCTAATAGTGTACTTAAAATAAGTAATATTGGATATTCCTTGAAGCCTCTTTCAAAAATAGTAATTTTATAATTTGCTAACATCAAAATAGTAGTCAGGATTTAAGTCTCTCTATTATAAAAGAAAATTCCCATTACTTAAGAAAACCAAAACGTTGACCCTACTGCTCATGCGTCACGATCTAGGTCACTGCTACCTTCTCCAACCCACCTCCATCCAACTGCCTCTGTCCTGATCAATTATCATTTCCATTGAAATCAGAGTATACAATATTTTGTATGCATTTGCTGCATAGGTGACACATGTTTTGAGCGAAGCGAGCTAGGGATGGAGCCATCCAGTCATTTATATTTCTCTTTGTTCATGTTAAGTAGGTAAACTTATTATTGTACGTATTATTTTTCTATATCAAAGCCCACCAAAGAATACCGTTGTGAGGCGGCCAATAGGATGGGCGCGCAGCGTTGCCATATCTACTAGCCTCGAACACTCCTGGTATTTACCGCTCAAGGCTTGATTGCACAGTTTAAAGAATTATAAATGCGTTGAGTCAGCCGCAGTCTGTTAGAAGCGTGGGAAGAACGTGACAACGTCGCACTAAGGCGATTGGAGCGTTCAAGGTCACGGTGTACACAAGGCCGTCTCTCAACGGTATTCTTTAGTGAGCTTTGATATACCGGTAGTGTAGATTCCTCTTTGTTAATTTAGTTGTTCTATGTTTATAATCACTTTACTAAACGCAAAATAATAAAAATAAATGATTGCTTATGTTAAATGAATACGTTAAGCTTTGTTTTCTGAGTGACAGGAATCTGATCTCGAAAATATCAAATATTTCAATCAATTCTAACTTCGATAAATGTAGAAATTTTATGCAAATCTTTAGGAGGTAAGTTTTATTAATTTTAACGTTAGCGCGGGCAGATATAACCACTATTTAATCATTAAGTTGATCAAACAACAAAATAATTTAATGTTTGACCTTTAATTTGATTTACAACCGTTCTTTGAGTTGAAACACTAATTACTGTTTTTAATTACAAACTGCAATAATGAATTTACGTTGCACACAGAGTATATAAAGCTCAAAGCTTGGAGTGACGTCACAGAATGGAAACAACGCACGTGGATGACTTTATTATAAATTGGTAGAATCACATTCAAAGGCATTGCTTTCTCACATCAGGCCATAATAGGAGATATTGTTGCAGCTTTCGTTCTAATTTGTATACAACAAATATAAAAGTGTTTGTTATGTGTGGTCATTACGATGGGCATTTTGGATATTCAGTCCTTTTATTACCACGTTTATATTAACTTGATTTTCGGTCTATCTGTTCGGTAAAAATTTGTGCAAAGGATTTCAAAACTAACTTCCCAATAAGCTATAGAGGCTTGAAACCTTTGCACATAGCGTAGAACGGGATGACATTGCAATATTAACTCATTTTCTTGTCTGTCTGTGTGTTTGCTCGGTCCAAATTTTGCAATCAATTTCAACCTAACATCCCTATGAGTTAGAGCCTGCAAACCTTTGAACTTAGCTTAGTACTGCAAGTCTTAATTTCATGAAGACTTTTTATATCGATTGCAAAATTTCACATGCATAAAAAATAGCTACACAGAAAGTATTTATGAAATTTTTTTTTAATATACTACGTTTTTAAACACGTTTTTAACGGACTAAAAGTAAAACATAATTTTACTTACTTGCATTAAATCTTACAAGTATACACTTGGCTATTAAAAATAATTCATAGTAAAAATATTTGCAGGATACAATCTGTATAGGGTAAGGAATCTGTGTGACACTAGGACAAATTATGTTTTACTTTTAGTCCGTTTTAAAATCGTAGTATATTTATTTAAAAAAATGTTAATAACTATTTTCTGTGTGTTATTCTAAAGCGTGTGAAATTTTACAATCGATATAAAAGTCTTCATGAAATTAATAGTGTGAAATAGTGTAGAGAGTGTCTGTAGTTGAGAAAAATCTTCTAACAGATAATATCATTTACAGTGCAATGAAAGTGTTAGTGACTTGGGTGATCTGTTCATCCATCAATTAAACATTGCACGCGTCACATGTTTTTTGTTTAAAATCTTAAGTATTTTCAAAGGTATTAAAAATTGTCAATCACAAATTATCAGGACAATCTGGGTAGGGTTATATATCTGTATTGGGCTAGGAGAAATCTATTTATACTTTTTAATTAGCTTAAACAAAATATGTACTAGTAGTTCTTTGAACAGTACACCTCGCTCGTTGAAATAACAAATGTGGTTTTGAGCTTAGGTTAAAAATAGTGTGCCAGTAAGGAAGTAAGTAAAAGGTTTAGCCATAAAAATTATTTTGCTATTTATTCGTGTTTGACTCTTAATACTTTGATGTGCAACAAAGAAACTCAGTAAATTTTACGCAACGCCAATCGGGCTCCTTACCTCGGGTCTCCCTCCACAACTCACTCGCAGTCACAGCGGCCACACTGATGTAGCGCAGGAAAGAGCAAGACAGCAGGTAGCGCGCTCTCTCTCACTCTCCATAAAATTATAAGGTTATAAGGACTTCGTATCTAAAGAGTAAACGTATAAAAACATGGTTAAAATAAAAAAACTTGGACGATTTTGAACAAATTTGAAGTTTGAGGCCATTTTGTGAACTTATCGTTAGAGATACGGAAAAACATCAAGAAAACGATTTTGTAGAACATAAAATTTATTACTGTCAAAATGTTATTAGTTTTTCAATTCGACTTACGGTTAAGCCACAAACTGACTTTGGAAAAAAGCTTAAACTGAGAGAAACGTTGTGGCCACCATTTTTATTTTATTTAATGGGTTAAAAATTAATTAAAAATGGGAAAACCCATATATATATACATCGCACGGCCTAGGAATAAGGAACATTCATGCAAAAAATCATGACAATCGGTTAAGATATTTAATCGTGAGACAGACACACAGACGAAATTCCGAACGGAGACTTCGCTTCGATCGGTCTATTAAACATTTGTTTTTTATTTAAACAATTCCTATTGGTTGTTGGATTATTATCCGTCTTTATTTATGACGGTTTGGGCGGTCATTCTGTACGCTTGGTTTACGATACATTTATTCCCATCGTCAATTCCGTCTAATCTAGATATTGGATCACTGATCCAATCCTCCACGGAGATGCCACAGGTTGTCAATCGGGTAGGCATTTCTAGAAACTGGCAAAACAAATAAATTAATAATTTACCCTAATTCGCAGAAAACTCAAGAACAAAGATACACCCCACACGTCGAGGAAAACCCATAAATGAATTAGAAAATTAGGCAATTTGGAAAAAAGGAAGCCATATTCCATTGCATTTTTTGTGTTAGATGATTTATGCGTGAAACTTTTTATTTTACAAACATTTAATAAATTTAAAAAAGTAGTAATCCGAATTACTAAATTGAAAATGTATAAACAGTCCAAAGCGTTAACAAAGATAATTACTCACAAGTATAATATTTTAAGGTATGCTATATACAAACCTATAAAATCAATAAAAACAGGAACTGGCTACTCATTTGTATTGGTTTCGGTATATTCTAAATCCAATGCAACAAGTTTAAAGTGGATAGAAATTTATCGAAATTAAATGAATTTTTCACATCCGATAGCGGAAAAAAACATTGTTTGTTCATTCGAAGTATATATATATATATATATGGCATATGGCTACTTTAAAAAAAAATTAACTAAACCATATTAAATTTTAAAACAGTATATGCAAACGGTATGATAACATTCAACAATAAAATTATTTGTTTATCAAATATGAACCTATACAGAAATTACAATTATTAGTTGTTCTAAAGAAACAGTTAAAATTAACGAGACCAAATAAGAAATTATAACCAGATATTAATCTATTTTAATCTGTTTTGTCTTTATCGTTTATGTTTTTAAACCATAACAATTCTCAATATAAATTCAAAATCCTACGAATTCCTTCAAAGATTTTTTAAGTTAAGTGGATTTCTAGAATATGTTTTTATTAAACGTTTATTTGACGATAATTGTTTAAACCATAAAGAACATGTGAGTAACCCAGAATGTGTTGGAAAGAAGACGGAAGTGAAGGAAACAGTGGTTGATCCCTTCGAAGCTGACAAGAAATTACTAGTTGTCTGTTCTTAAAATGTTCGATTATTTTGCAACATTTTAGAAAAATATTTAAGTTGAATCCCATTATACGTGCATTGTTCGTTATAACACAGTTAGAATGGTAATGCATTGACGGACGGTGCACGCCACAATGCGCTGAATTGTTAACGTACTAGAGAAACGCATTACTACGATAGATAATTCACTAAGGTTCCAGTAGAAATTTTAAAACAATCAATACAAACTTATCTATTAAAATAAAAGAAGTACAATAATTATAAAACCTGAAATATATTGTTTAGACCATAGCTGTTATAATATCAACAAAACAAGAAATATATTATTTACTTATTGCAGCTTGATAACGACATTTTAGACTACTGTAACAAATTTAAGGACCTTGGGCTGCTCTTTGATAGTAAGCTGACTTGGAGAGATTATGTGACTGAGACGTGTAAAAGAGTTTTTGTAGAAATGCATACCTTAAAAAAATGGAAGATCTCTTGCCGTTCCTCGTCAGAGTACTCCTTGTAAAATCTCTTATACTTCCATATTTTACTTTCTGTAACACCGTAGTCGGTGACATGTCCGAGGTGTTGGCTAACAGATTGCACCGGGCACAGAATTACAGCATACGTTTTATGTTTTATTTAAATCGCGATGCTCATGTTTCTTTTTATTATAAAACTCTTAACATCTCAAAACTTAATGAACTACGGATGATGATGTTACATTAAATTCTACAAACTGGCGTACCGACTTACCTGGCAGAAAAGTTTGTCTATATCTCTAACATAGCAAAGAGCCTTAGAAGAGGTGGCACTACTCTTGCTATACCTTTGCACCGGACTATGGAATATAATAAATCATTTACTGTGTCCGCTTGCCGTCTGTGGAATTCGCTACCGGATGCAATTAAGTCTACTGACGGCCGTGTACAGTTTTCAAAGCTATTGATGTCATATTTGTTGTACAAAGTGGATGATGCTTCCTAGTTTTGAGGCGTACATTGGAAGTGTTTATTGTCCAGTTGTATGAATGTTTAATTAGCATTGTAATATCTGTAAGTATCAACTACTGTTAAAGTTTTTTTTTTTTTTATTGTATACGCCACATTTATTTTTATTTTTTGTATGTTTAAGTACTATTTATTTTTAAGAATGTTTTTTTGTAAATGTTTGTAATTTTGTATTGGGGTTAGGTGGAAGAGAGGACTAAATATCTATCTATCAGATGATTTTAAGCCACAATAAAAATAGAAAATATTTATTTTAAGGAATACAAAAGTTATAAATAACCTACTTTAATGTACTTTTCTCACTTTAGTATGCGTGGCGGTGTGAATTAGGTTTCACATTTCTAAAACAATTGTTTATAAAGTGTTTACAAACCAGAACTACGCACCATGCATTAACCACAACTAACCTACTCCAGTAACTTGTTTTTCTAACCACTTGCTGAGGACACTAAAGTAATCAATTGCAAATACAAATCAGTAAATTTTCAACTTATCTAAGCTAACCTGTTGAAACATTTGCATGTAAAGTGCACAGAGTTAAGCCAGCGATGGGGGTGGATAGGCGATTTGTATGTTAATAAACTATGCTGCGTGTATTTAGCTTGACTTTACATACAAGAGGCTTTATTATAAGAGTCGTTTGTATTTATAATGGTTCGTGTATTTAATTGATTTAAACTTTTCGGTTAATATTTTTTTTTAATATTTACTTGCACGTCAATGCAGAATAAAGTAGATTTTCAGAATTAAAATCGGATCCATAAAGGCCTATGGTAAACAATAAAAGTTTGTTGGTACATTAAATTAAACATAAAAACAAAGACACACGTAATTACACAAAATTCGTTGTCATGGCAACTGATGTTAATTTTTATATTTTTAGGCCACACTAGCTGAATAAAAACTTTGTTAAGTTTTACTTTCTTTCGTGGCATCGATATTTAAAAAAAAACACTTTGCTTACCGTAAAACGTAACCATAACAGGAAAAAATACCATTAGTTTCGAGTTCGTAGGTGTTATCGTTTGTAGAGTTTAGATATGGAGTTGTAAAACCGATTTCTTATCTTGAAAACTCACCTGCAGCAGCGTCAAATAGATCTAAGTCAAACATGTAGGAGTAGACCAGTTACCGCAAACGCAGAGTCGGGTGGATTGGATTATACTACTTATTAACGAAAAGAAATTTCACATCACCAGCTGAAAGGGGAGTTGATGCAACTACGTTATTATTATTATTAGAGAGTTGTGTGACCTGCCGCTAGGATACACTGTCACTAAACCATGAGGTCCTCTGAGCCATATATCCAAGCAGCAGTTCTTATCAAACCCGCCATTTTCGCAAAACAAAGGAGACCTTGGGGGACTTTCTCTCGTATGCAGCTGACGTCAGGGTATCCTTGTTTCAGTTTCTGCCTCAGAGCTTCAAGAGCATAACATTCGCTTAAAACATGGAAAGAAGCTTAATCCTTCTCTCCACACTTTCGACATAATGGTTTGTTCTCTAGCCCCATCAGGTGGATGTATCTCTTTAAAGAATTGTGTCTCGTCAGTAGACCGACCTACAACCTCACTTCCGACCTGCCAAGACCCAGCAGAGTTGGCTTTGAGGTATTAAAGAAGGTGTGTGCATCGAGGAGCGTGAACTCGTCCGGCCCGCGCAGCTACGTCACGTGCGAGAGACTGAACCAGTAGTTCCGAGCACAATTGTAAGCTTTCGCTCAAACTGCGAATTAAATACTTTATGGTTGTCTAAAAATTATGTTTTAGGAATCGATGGAAAGGTAATAAAGTGAGCATTACAATGATCTATGTCCGTGGTCAAATATTCCTAGGCGTATAATTTTGAAACAAGCCTAAATCTAATATACGGGTTTGAATGACATAAAAACTATCCTAAGTGAGGAAGTTTTTTACTATTACTTTCGGGAGGCATTCAAAGACATAGAAATGTAGAGAATAAAATTTAGTAAATACTGACATACATTGTTTTATGGACGTTGTAGCTGTCCATATAATAAAATTGTAATCAGAACCATAGTTACTCGGTTCTTGCGGCGATTGAATGTACTCTAATCTAATTTGTTATTAGTTCTCATTTCTCTTCGTTATTTTATTATTCACATTGTTGTGAACAGGTAATTTTTTTTTTAATCTATATATATGAATTTTTAAAGAGTTGACAAATTTAAGTAGCTCTATAGGGTAAAACCTTCTACCATCAATAAGTTGGTGATTTTTCCAGTTTATTGGTTTAAATTTACTTTTCAAAAATTGAAATTATCTAAATTTGTGATTTTTTAGTTAGCTTACCCAAGGATAAATAATAAATAAAAATAAATATAAACTAATTATCAATGAAATAATTAAAGTTAGTAGTCTAGTTGATAAATAAAAAGTCGTGGTGAATTCAACATTTGAGTTTTATTTCAGTATTAAATCTAGTTAAAAGTTAATTAATCTAGTTTCAGTATTAAATAATTATGTAAAAATTTTGTCAAGGGATTACTTATGTATCGTAAATTTGACTAACAAATATTTTTTTTACTGTACTAAAATAATTTTGTAATTATTTTTTTAAATTGTAATTGTATCCTAGCATATTTTATGGCTATATATATATTTTTAAAAGAGTTATACATCAATCTATTAAATTAAAAAAAAAGCAGACTACTTTTTATTTAAAAATAAAAAACAAGAAATTTGAAAATAATTAAAAATCGTATAAAATTTGTTTAAACATTTTTTAAACACATACTTATGGTAAATACTTGAGTTGTACTAGTATCTTTTTGGCTTGAGTTATCACAGCCAAACACGGCACAAGAATGCATTTTAATTAATGGTTATTAATTATAAGAAATGTTATTACAATAATACACTATGTTGCCTATAATTAATAACATAATATGACGTTAAAAAAGCTTGAAGGTCGTATATTTTTCGGCGGTAAATATGGCAAAAGAGTCTAGACTGGAGCTCCGACTGTATCACTCTACGTCACGGATAATCAGGAGTGGAGGTAGAAACTGCGCATGTACACACCTTTTACGCGTTGGCTTTGAGGAGCATTCAGGCCATCAATGAAGTCGTGTGCCTGACTCTGACCTCTTACCGTCTCTCTCCATCTGCGTAAGTGTTCTGATTGGACGTTTTTTCTAACGCTTTCTTTCCCATAGTCTTGATATTCCTATCGTCGGTTCTGGGGTCATCGGCGGAGTTTAAGCTCCTCTTCTAGCAAGTTTAATTGCTATTTCATTCCCTTCTACTCATTAATGACCAGGGACCAAAACAAGTCTTACTTGCCTACTGCTCGACAGCCAATCCTTCCCAGACCAACAGTGACGTTGTTCTTGAAGCCATGATGATGCAACCACAACGTAATGTACGATTCAACATAAAGGTACGGGGGGGGGGGGGCAGTGTAGAAGGTTTCGCTTCATGCAGTAGGGAAATATAATTTTAAAAGTTTTCAGACTTGGTAATTTGCAATTGGAAAGATACCAAGTACTAAGTAGGTTGATACCTTATATTCAACTATAGTAGTAGAATTCAACGATAGTAGTTTCAACTATATTGTAATGAGAAATTCAATGAATTTTGTTCATCTTGATGAGTTTTAGGTAGATTAAAACTTACAAAACTAACTAAATCAGTGTTACCTTTATTCTAACATCCAAAATTCTTCAATAAGAAGTAGTCCAATCTTCACTCCTACTAGGAAATTGTTTTCTATTAGATTTGTTTGCGCAATCTTATTCAAAAAGAGTCCTTTTTAAGATATCAGCATGTTGCCAGGCGTAAACGGTATTGAACAATGTTTTAATTTGTTTAAAATTAATATGAAATTTTGCCATAAAACAATATTTGTGTATTGTTTGGGCCATTTTAAACGAAAAAGGTCTCTTGTAATTTTTCTCTAAAACTGATCAATTTCCAGATATACGTTGTTCTGTGTATGAAAATCGCAAAAGTGTCCCTTTCCAACGTCCAAAATTGTAATATTTATATAGTTTTGGAAGCCAAAGTTCTTAAGTAACTATTAGTTTTTTCACAGAACATTCTTTGTAGAAATTTTGTATCTGCTTATGTTTCATTGATCAATATGTTTGCGAATTTTTTTGCTCTTAACTTGTAAAATTATCTGTGTGCAGTTAAAAACTGGATAGTTTACTTTTAACTTAAGAATGTTTTAACACCATTCATTCAGTAAACCACCATTTGCTTAAGATTATGAATCTCACAAACTATGAACACACCTAAAATGTTTACAGACATTTTAATAAAGTGCGTCGTTCAGTAAAATATGGTTTCGAGGTAAATGAAGTGTATACAAGACATATTTACACTTTTCATTTTGACAAATGACTTGAACAAGGCAACAGGTGTGTCTTAAAGCTTTCTACATCAAATTAATAAAAGCCCTTGTTACTTTAGTACCACTGAGAGATAAATTGCATCGCTTTACAGCGGTTATCTTTTGTCACTATATCTGTTCTATATTCACCAAGTAAATTTGAACTGCATAATTGACTTTACATTTTTGTGATATCACAGGGTTGCAGTAATTAAGGTATTAATCAGGATAGAATGCATAGTGTCCGTTCCGCCTGCCGTCAAAAGAATTACCAAAATTATTTTCATAAAATCCACACTTCAGTAAGATGTATTGACAACTTAGTGGACTAATGAATAAACATGGTGGACAAAATAAAATAATATATTTGAAATAGTAAAAAAAGTAATAAAATGATATATTTGAACTAGTGAAAGAGTAATAAAATGATATATTTGAACTGGTAAAAAGAGTAATAAAATGATATATTTGAACTAGTGAAAAGAGTAATAAAATGATATATTTAAACTAATTAAAAGAGTAATAAAATGATATATTTAAACTAGTAAAAAGAGCAATAAAATTATACATTTGAACTAGTGAAAAGAGTAATAAAATGATATATTTGAACTAGTGAAAAGAGTAATAAAATGATATATTTGAACTAGTAAAAAGAGTAATAAAATTATATATTTGAAGTAGTGAAAAGAGTAATAAAATGATATATTTGAACTAGTGAAAAGAGGAATAAAATTATTTATTTGAACTAGTCAAAAGAGTAATAAAATTATATATTTGAACTAGTGAAAAGAGGAATAAAATAATTTATTTGAGATAGTAAAAAAAGTAATAAAACGATATATTTGAACTAGTGAAAAGAGGAATAATATGATATATTTGAACTAGTAAAAAGAATAATAAAATGATATATTTGAACTGGTAAAAAAAGTAATAAAATGATATATTTAAACTATTACAAAGAGAAATAAAATGATATATTTGAACTAGTGTAAAGAGTAATAAAGCGATTTATTTGAACTAGTGAAAAGAGTAATAATATTATACTGAAAAGAGGAATAAAATTATTTATGTGAACTAGTAAAAAGAGTAATAAAATGATATATTTGAACTAGTAAAAAAGTAATAAAATTATATATTTGAATTATTAAAAAGAGTTATAAAATTATATATTTGAACTAGTGAAAAGAGTAATAAAATTAAATATTTTCAGTTCAGAATAAAACCAAACAACTCGTGAATAAAATTCATATTCCAACTCATTTTTAACAAACCTTTAAACCCAAATATCTACCTAATACTTTTGTTGTATTTCTCTATTTACTTGTACATTATGTAACCCTAAAACAATTTAATGTAAGATCTAGCAAATTAATGTCATCATTTTAAGAAATAATTCGACCGCTCAGTTGAACCGCTGGCGTAAGTTAAGCAAATTTCCAAAATTAACTTTATAGGCCTATGTTTAGTCTATCAACCAACAATTTGGGTAATAGTTCTATTCCAGACAGTGCTGAATAGCTGCAAAATGGTTCGCACGCCATTCCGCATATTGGGAGTTTTTTCAATACACAATGCATTGCGTGCTTCGCACGCCATTCCGCATATTGGAAGTATCTTTAACACACAAAGCATTGCGTGCTTCGCACGCCAACCCCCGTATTGTGAGTGTCTTCAATACACAATGCATTGCGTGCTTCGCTCGCCATCACCGAGGTAAAAGCCACCACATGGCTTTGAACCGGAGTACTTTTATGGTATTTTACGTTTTGATCGATGTTGGGGGAACCAAGCGCGCTATAAAGTCGCGTAAAAAAACAAAATGTGCAGAATAAAATCCTACATTTATAATTCTAGAAAAGAACTCCAAAAACATTTATACTCGTAGGACAAATCTCAAAAAATAGTTACTTCCGGTCAAAAAAACGTGCTTCAGGCTGTTGGATTTTTTTGGCTCACAAACTCGTCCGAGCCACGTAGACAACCAACATGTGTACCAAGTTTGAACCACATCGTACTTAAAATGCGGCCGCTAGAGTGCGAACACATATATACGTGTATATGTATATAAATATATGATTTAATGACACCCAAAAACGTGTTCTGGGGACCATGATCGATGCTCATTTGCTACTCCCGACCTTAGGTCTTACCATGAGAGCCACTGCAATAGCTCATTTTTCCTCTGCGAATTCGCTAATTCGCTGTTGAAGGCATAACAATCTATATAATATTCAAGCGGCGTTGTCCTGACCGAATGATTGACTAACTTAGAATCGTCGTAGAGAAAAAAAAACGGTTCCAGGAACTGGCATATACTTTCTCACAAACACATTTAGAAATAAAATCAGATATTATTAATATTATTAGCTAAACGAGAATTTTTAGAAAGATGCGGGTTGTTGTATATGGTAGGGCACATTAAAGGCTACAAATAAGCCAAATTTTATCAAAATCGTTAGAGCCGTTTTTTTATAAAAAATAATAACTGATTTTTTGGGGGTCTTTTGGCCAAAAAGGGTTTTTTTTCAAAAATTTTCAAAACCCCTTTTCGTGCATTTATACAGGCCTACTGGACATGTCTGTTGCAAATTTGGTTGAAATCGATCGAATAGTTTTCTCTCTAGCTTTGTATACTTTTATTAAAGTTGGAGATTAACTAATAAGTATAATTATTATTATCTAGAGAGAAAACTATTCGATCGATTTCGAACAAATTTGCACCAAACACGTCAATTAGGTCTTTATAGATGCACGTAAAAAGGTTTTGAAAATTTTTGAAAAACAACCCCCTTTATGACCAAAAAACCCCAAAAAATCAGTTATTATTATTATTATTAGCTAAACGAGAATTTTTAGAAAGATGCAGGTTTTTGCTTATGGTAGGGCACATTAAAGGCTACAAATAAGCAAAATTTTATCAAAATCGTTAGAGCCGTTTTTTATAAAGAAATAATAACTGATTTTTGGGGTTTTTTTTGAAAAAAAGGGGTTTGTTTTTCAAAATTGTTCAAAACCCTTTTTCGTGCATCTATACAGGCGTACTGGACATGTCTGGTGCAAATTTGGTTGAAATTGATCGAATAGTTTTCTCTCTAGCTTTGTATACATACAGACATACAGACAGACATTTTGTAAAAACCACTCTTTTGCACTCAGGGGGTCCCAAAACGGATATTTCCACAAAAATCTCAACATTGATTTTTTTTGCGATCACTATACTTTCTCTATACTATAGTATAGTGAGAAAGTAAAACTACTTAAAGTACAAAAACGCAAATTTAAATTTACATTCTTATTGGGTCATAGACGCACTGAAATAAAAGATTTAGCAAAATTTTCATTTTACATAGTAAAATATTGAAAAGTCAGGCGTTCAGTCTAAGGCTAAAAAAATGGCATCAAATGTTTGTTTACATGCATTACCATAGCACCAGCTTTTTTTTGGTTAGACTGAAAGCAAACGCAAACAAAAATTCACTAAAAGAGCTTTGGCTATTATAGTTCAATTTATAAACATCTTTTGTTGAATATTTCAAATAAAACAACAAATTTTTATTGAAAACTAAACATAATATTAGGTAAGGCCTACAACGAACCGAAACACATCTATTGGCAACCAATTTAGATTTAGCTAGTTATTCTTCGAAGCTAACTTTTTTTTTTTTTTTGATTAGGTAAAAGCAAAAAAAGGCATAATGTATTGTAAGTCAAATAGCTGGTGTTTTGTTTGTTGCATACATATTATAACCAGGTTTCCCAGAAGTCCCCCCCCCC
>JAGFPH010005581.1:63163-82094 GCA_018207615.1 Philaenus spumarius
TATCCTAAATTCTTATTTAATTTATTCTTTTTGTTACTTCTTTTTGTACGAAATAACGAATAAGATTTTTAAGAAGAAACACAGTTTTTATTATTTAATTTCAATACAAATGTCAAACTGTAACAATTAAATCACATGATTTTTCCTTAAAAAAACAAAGAGGTAATTCCTATTATAAATACAAAGAGGTACAACATTACTCTTTACATTATACTACTGAGCAGATGATTATTTTTAGGTTACGTATGGCGGCCGCTACCTAGAACCAGTTCGCAGCGCCACTTACCGGGTCCAGTTGTGAACCTAAACCATCCTGGAACCCACTCAAAACACACAAAATATGTCACCAAAATTGGTAAAACTGTTTGGGAGGAGTTCAGTGTCACGTAAAGAAGAATTATATATTTAAAGATTTGTGGTGGCACATGCTCGAAACTGTGGCAAGAGGCAAAATGATGAAATTGAAACAGCTGATTACTACATAGGTGGATTTTAGTGTAACATATGTCTTGTAAACAGTCCAAACTTTTTTTAATCATGATTTCCCAAATGTAGTGTTTTATATATATATATTACACTTTGTGAAGAACAAAAAACTGTTAGAACAAAACTCTTGAAATTTGCACACTTTTTCTACACGATCCAGTGAGTACAATCATGAATTTTTACTAGGTTATGTTCAGTTTAAGATAATAAAAAAAATATAAAAAATTGTAAAAAGTGTTAATTTTTAATGGGCAATATTTAGTTATATATTTATTTACGTAAACAAGATTTTTCTTGTCATTTCTTGACTTGTACAGTATAACCAATCTGAATAACTATCCCAAATTTGAAGTCACTGTGTCAATTAGTAGGTTTTTTGTGTAGTTTAACTCTGTAACTCATTTATGTTTCTGAGATAATTTTGTAATAAAAGTTTATATTATGAGAAATAATGTACTGTTTCCATTTTGTTTTTTTTTTTCATTATGATGAAAAAAGTCCATCACTCACACTCACCGGAAAATGTCACTTTCAGTAGTAGTAATAAAATATAGTTTTACAACAAGAAAAAGGTCAATGGATTACATTGATAAACAGCTTGTGTTTGAATTATTTTGAAACATGAATTTTAATGGATTAATGCTGAATTAATTTTTTTAAACACGCCATATATAGAGCTTTCACCGTTGTTATTCAAATCAGTACTTTCATAACCAAATTTGTGTTACTTTTTAAAGTTAGAGAGATATGAATTATTATCTAACTTACAATAAGTACCTCAAACACATGAACATTTATGCATCTACTAGCAGGTACCCGTAGCTTCGCACACGGTCCAAAGATTCGCCGCATAGTAATACATGTTTATTGTTTTAGGGGTTGTTATTAGATTTTCACACCTTAGCAGCACGCTATAAAATGAAAGTATGACTTACATAGTATGTATGTATTGTAAGAAATAAATGTATTAATTTTCAGCTCTCTAGTTTTAATGGAAGTATAATAATACATATTTATTGTTTTAGATGCTGTTTCAACCCTTAAAACTAAATTAATTCTAGCCTATGTTTCATTTCAGGTCATGATCTATTAATATGTGTGCCAAATTTCATTCAAATCCATCCAGTAATTTTTACGTGATTAATATTTATTGCTTTAGGGGTTGTTTCAACCCTTAAATCAAAATAAATCTAGCCTGAGTTTCATTCCAGGTCATAATCTATATGTGTGCTAAATTTCATTCAAAGCCTTTCATTAGTTTTTACGTGATTGAGTAACACACACAGACAGACACCATTAGATTTTTATATAATAGTATGGATTAGTAAAGCATAATATAATATTTTAATAGCAGGAGATAGATATTAATTTGAAGTACTGAGACACTTAATAAGTAATTTTTATGGTAAACAATATTTATACAATATACGTACGAATATTTAATTATACATTTACTATTTGTTATATTTCTTTACTTTAAGGGTCGGCTCTAACTGTCGGCCATGTTGGCTGACACTCCATAAGGCCAATGTTAAATTAAAATCCAAATTTTTCCTTTATTTTTGATCGGAAAATAATAAACGATATGTCATTTTAAAGCTATGGTCAATATGCATGCAAATGGTTTTTAAAAATTAAGAAAAATATTTTGTTTAATATTTATTAACTATTAAAAACATTGATTTTTAATATTTGTTTATGTTGTCACTATTAATTATAGCGAAAAACTACCAAGCCATTCGCCTGAAGAATTTTGTCTCCAAGATTTTAGTATTTTTTTTAAAACGCTATTTGAACAATTGCGGATTTTAAATGGATTTAGGCTGATCAATGTCCGTGTAACCTCCGCCGCTATAGGGTGATTTTAAATGTTTTTACGTTGTAACTATTAATTATAGCGAAAAATTACCAAGTCATTCGGATGAAGAATTTTGTCCCCAAGAGTTTAGTATTTTTTAAAAAACGCTATTTGAATAATTGCGGGTTTTAAATGGATTTAGGATGAGCAATCTCCGCGTAACCTACCGCCGCTATAGGGAGTCGCAGGTTGCTTTCTGTTTTACTAGAGCCGACCCTTTATATGTTTTGTAATAATAGGGAACAACCCGATCTGTCGTATTCGACTGGTATTAGAAAGACATGGATATTATAGTGTAAAGTTGAATTCAATAGTAATCAATTATTTTATGATTCAAAAACTCAGTTTTGCTTATATGTAAGTGGTTATGCTTGTCAAAATATACAACATTCTCTATTACAATTCCGTATCTCGTAAACACCTAAGAAAAACACGTTTTAAAAAAAGTTCATAAAAAATATAAAAATGGTATTTTATGTATATACTATAAACAGTTTTAAAAATCTTTATAAAATATAAACCTTTCAATGTATATTTTGTCATGCTTAAGACCTGTTAATATCTCTTGAAAATGTACTAAAGAAGCTCTTAGTTAAAATTTTTATTTAAGCAAAAGTTGAAGAAGTTTGATAATATTGTTTTAACATTTTTTTTATGATTTAATATCATCTGCTCTTCTTAACAAATATAGTAACTGTTCAAGTTTAAAAACTAAATCTATAAGTATAATAGTATTGTATACTATAATAACATAGACTACTTTTGTCTTTGTGTTTCTGCACACTAATCTCCACGACGGCTGAATCAATTTGTACGAGGTTTACAGTGATGTATGAGCTAATCTTGGGCTGACATTTTATTGTTTGTTCCTTTTAAATCGATTCGCAAATAAAAATACACGCCAATTTGAAAATGAGTCTTACGGCGCTGTGTATGCAATACCCAAACGAACAGTGTGTATCATCAATGCGTAAACGCGCCTTGAAGTTATCGTGACAAAATTGTAGCAAAACATCGCGGCAGGGACAATGACCCCGGTTCCAGATGAAGGTGGTCTCAGTTGATGAGGAATTCAATAGGCGTGATATTTTATTGCGTACTCATCATAATCGCCTACAACGCATTTTCGAAACGCACAGGGCTTATTGCCAAGCTGGAGACGGGTACAAGTTTGAAAATCGCGAGCACTGCTAGTATTTTATATAAGAACGGTATGTCTACTATGCAACTTACTTTAAAATGTTTTTCTTTGCATAATACTAATTAGAATTAATTACGATTGTTGGAAAATAAGAGGTGTATATTGTGAACAGTTAGTTGAATAACCAACAAATTAATTTTAGAGTGAAGCACGTTAACAATTTACAAAAACTATAATATTTAAAATACAAAAAAACAAACATGGTCATTCATTTATAAAGTGTATTTTTGCAACACGGCAAAATACAATGTCGCTGCCAAGTTGATTATTATTGGTGCAAAACTGAAATTTAAATCAAATATACGGCACGATATCCCCGTAGTCTCGTGGACCAGTCTACGGTACAAACTGTTGAGCGCCGTTCTTGAACTTTCGTCTTCAGCACAGCTTAAAGCATCCACAACGTACCATTTACCTTTTTTTATTTCCTACTCCACAAGTGTACAAACTAGAAGTACCAGTAGGACATGTAAGGAGGATACCGTTATAACGATCACACAACCTCCTGTATGCACGGAAATGCTGTTCCAGTAGGCGCAAGCTGCAAACCATATCAGTACGATACTGACATACCAAACAACGTGTGCACTGTAGTAGCCAGTTATGAGATTCAATACCGCTTATATTTCCTTACAGACCCTGTTGATAACTGTTATACGCGTGTTTTGAGGACCAAACGAACATCCTGGAGGCAAAACACTAACGGTAGGTAAGTTACTCAAGCTGGTCTTCAAGTCGCGAATGCATGTCCACAATAATCGCAAACGATTATAAACCGATACAACTAACATTACAAGGTTCATCATCATGGTCCAAAGCATACCTATCATGTACAAGAAGTGAAAATGGATAACGTATGTCACCACAACATTATTAAACATATTCGCTACACCTAATCTGTAGTAGTATATAATCGAGCACAATACATTTGCTACAGCAATGACAATGTTATAAATCAGAAATGTTCGATGATCAACAATATTGCCTAGATTTTGTAACGCGTTGTCGATACTTTTGATTTTTTCGAAAACCAACACCATCACTTTATAACCTCGTAACGCCTGCCAAAGCAAACATACGACAAAGCATCGCAACCAACATTCCATGCACACATCAATTACAAAGTTTACTGAAGTTATGTTATTACTGGTAGTAAACGCCAAGCTGTCACCACTACGGTTGACGTTATCGTCAAAACTAAGACGATGAACACGTACTTGGCGAAGATTTGGTTTCGGCTGAATTCCGTGAAAGCAACGACGAAGATTCGTTTTTGATAGAGATCGGTTAAAGAGATGACGCACAGTCCAAACAGGATAGAAATTAAGACGACTGGAGTAAAACTCCACAGCTCGTCATGAGACATTTTGTAGCAACTTGTTGAAAGATTTGACCGACAATGAACTTTGATTTGTTTCAGTAGCATCGCTATGGAAACTGTCACGCATCGGCAAGAATTTGAAGTATAAGGATGTACGTAATTTGTCATAATATTATAAAATCAATAAGGTCAATACAGGGTGATTAATAGTCAGTGTGAAAATTTTCAAGGCTTTATTATGCGTGCAAATTGCAACAAAACTTCGCAATTCGGACGGTTTTATCTCACTCCACCTTCCAGAAACAGTCATTTTGGATTTTTTCAAATTTCTTGACATTGCCCATGAAAATCTAATTTTTCTCAACCTTAACCAAACTTATTGCCACTTTTTATGACTTTTTTGGAAAGTACATAAAATTTTCTATCAGAATAAGTATAGTTTGCCACAGTCAAGCCCTCTTAAAGCCTTGTAGAATCTACTTAAAAAAAATATTTTGGAAAATAAAGAAGAAGTGCGGTACAACTTACTTAAGAATGTTTATTATGCTTCATACTACAGACTGTCAAATGTCACAAGAAACTTCCCCACATTTTAAGCTTTAAAATGGTATAATAGAAGTTACATTTCTTATTCGCCTAAGGGCGGAAATGTGCGTTAAACATAATTTTTGACTTTTTTGTGATGAAATAATTACAATAAATACCCTATCTTCGTTTTAACATTTCCTCTCCGATGAAACTATTTCACTCCTTTATCTTATCTCAGTTATCTACATTTTTCATATTCCTAATCAAATAACAAACATACCCATTTGTACAAACAAATTAGTTTCATTGGATTGCTCCTGAAAGCATACCTCAGTTAAATGAAAGCTACCATGGAATTCGCATCACAAGAACATGCTGTTATGCACTTCGTGTATGGGTTTTGTGATGGTAATGCTCTTGCCGCCAGAAGGGAATATGAACGTCGCTTCCCGAATCGCCGGATTCCTTGTACAAGAGTGTTCTCAACATTGCAGCAGCGGCTTGTGGCCTTTGGCACCATACACAAACAGCATAATGAAATAGGTGCTGCATATGGGGTATCGATGGACGATGTTATTCAAAACGATCCAGGAGTAAGTACTATAGACGTTGCTGGAGATATTGGCATTTCTAATTGGAAAGTTTTGGATGTCTTGAAAAAGAACATGCATTTCATTTTCATGCTGTTCAAGCTTTAGAAGAAACTGACTTTGGCCCAATAGTTCAGTTTCCCGGTTGTTACTAGTGACATGGAGCCGTATGGTTTCTTTAAAACGATTTTGTGGACCGATGAATCGTTTTTTACTAGAGATCGAGTTTTTTTGTAATTGCCACAACGTGCATCACTGGTCAGAACAATACCCTAGAGCTACAAAGGAAAAGGCATTTCAAAGACGTTTCCGAGTTAATGTCTGGGCTGGAGTCATAGGGGACCAATTAATTGGCCCACATATCTTTGAAGACACATTCAATGGACCAATGTACTTAGATTTCTTGCAGCGCACCCTACCTACCTAGTAGATGTACTAGATCAAAATCAAAGAGATAATATGATATTTCAACAAGATGGCGCGCCTCCCAATTTCACTAACGAGGTAAGATATTGGCTTACTCTCAACTACCCTACGTCGCGTGACCAGCCAGATCTCCTGATCTTACGTTCATGGACTTCTTTGTTTGGGGGTTTCTAAAATGGAAGAAAACACTACAGCTGTAGAAAGTGAAGAAGAGCTGAGAACCCGATTAACAGTAGCTTCGTTGAGAGAAACATTGTCTTTTAAAGTTACAGTTGCTGCAAGGAGAAAAAGATCACAATCAGACGTGAAGGCAGGCAGTTTGAACAAGACTTTTACTTTAATAAAGGTACAGATTTTTCATGACTAGTGCCTTTTTTGTTTTTTTTCAGTCGAAATAAATACTGTCTATGTTTTAAAACTTTTAATGAAATTAATTTGAATTACAAATAAATAAATTTGTTATTATTTTTATTTAATTTTTTTAAATTTAAATCTTAGTTGCCCGCCGCCATGGGCCAATAGGCCTGGGCGGCGATCTAAAGACAGCTGACGTACCCCTTCGGCATTAGTAACATGGGCCGGCCAGTGGTGACCGCTCTTATCAGTGCCGGCAGCATTAATGGAACCTGCAAAATCCGACTCCAAATACCAACTACCCTGGTATTATTTTGTATTTCACCATAAACAGGTAAATAATTATGTTTAACGCCCATTGCCGCCTCTTAGGCGAATAGGAAAGGTCACTTCTAGTATACCATTTTAAAGCTTAAAACGTGGGGAAGTTTTTTGTGATACTTGACAGTTTGTAGTATGATACATAAGAAAATTTCTTAAGTAAGTTGTAGAGCACTTTTTATTAATTTTGCAAAATATTTGATTCAAGTAGATTTTAAAAGGCTTTAAGAGGTCTTGAATGTGGCACACTATACTTATTCTGATATAAAATTGTGTGTACTTTCCAAAAAAGTCATAAAAAGTGGTTATATGTTTGGTAAAAGTTGAGAAAAATTAGATTTTCATGGGCAATGTCAAGAAATTTGAAAAAAATCTAAAAATTGCTGTTTCTGGAAGGGGGTGTGAGATAGAACTGTCCGAATTGCGTAGTTTTGTTGCAATTTGCTTGCATAATAATGCCTTGACATTTTTCACCCAGACTACCAATTACCCTGTATAAATACGTATTTACAGGCTGGATGATAATTTATTGGTAATAAATACTATTCCATAATTGCAATCTATCCAGCAATATCTGGAGTGATCAGGATAGCTCAGTTGGTAGAGCACTACCACGGAGTGGTAAAGGTCCTAGGTTCAAATCCCGGTCTGAGTTCAGGGTTTTTCACTTGTAGTTTTGTATATCCCTTAAAAATAATATTACATAATTTTATCTTTATAGCTTGTATCAAGTTAGTTTAATTTATATTTATCGTATAGGGGTAGCAACCCAATATCAACCATTTTCAATTGTGAATCTGAACCATCCAGGAACTACTTAATTACACACACAAAATTTCATCAAAACTGGTCCAGCCGTTTAGGCGTTCAGTGACATACACACGTACAGAAGAATGTACACACGTACATATATATACAGATTTTCCATCATTTCAACTTTTAAGAAATGAACAAAATTTAAACAGATGCAGAATAATAAATTTACTTACTCAAAAGCTACAACAAATGGCAAACAATAAGCAAATTTACGTGAATATGGATTTAAATTTTCGGCAAAATAATTATTTTGAATTCCACAATCGCAACGATAATAATTGTTGGTATGGACACGATTTATGGCACAGTGTAACCTAGTCCTCATTGGTAGTCCGGCTCACCTGCATCCGGCTCCTCCAGAGATGGCGTTTTACCTTATTGGGTGTACCTTTGGCTTTCTTGCGTTGTCATGATAGTTGGTGGTGAGAAGGTTCTTTAAAAAAAAAACTGTAAACGAGTAGTTGATTTAACATCGTTTATTAAATCAACTCTCTGCTGGTCCCGTACTAAACTAAACTAACACTAATCACATCAAGAATAATTCCCCCCATTTTTGAGTCTGCTCTAGGATGTGGTTGCTCCCAGACTGACTATTGTATCTCTTGATACTTCCAAGTAACTCCACCTCCCCTTTACTTTACTCTAAACCTAGATCTCTGCAATATAATAGCCCTGCATCTCTGCCTAATCTACTTATATAAAGCTAGACGGTAACACTGATTCATTGACATTAATTATTTGGCACTTCCCGTAATCGTAACCCAACGGACCTCATACTTGAATTAAAGCTCTCGACGAGAAACTCTTGGAAAATTTGCCAGAATTTAATATTTTTAAATTTTGGAAGCACCTTTTGGGCGGGAAAAATTTTTCCGATTTTTTCAATTTCTTCATTTTCCCACTTTGAGCGCGTTTTGTAAGAAAACGGTAAGAGATAGCAAAAAATGTTAAATACAAAAGTTGTAGAAAATTTAATTTCAGACCGATGATTTTTCATCAGATTTAAGATCCAATCATCCATTTAGCCACTATTCATCCGAGAAGGGAAGCTCCGCCCAACGTTCTTAAAGCTAGCCGGTTTCACTCATTCACTGACATTAATTATTAGGCACTTCCCGTAATCGGAGCCCCATCAAACTTATACTTGAATTAAAGCTCTCGACGAGAAACTCTTGGGAAAATTGCCAGAATTTAACATTTTTTAATTTTGGAAGCACCTTTTGGTCGGGAACGATTTTTTAGATTTTTTGAATTTCTTCATTTTCTCACTTTGAGCGCATTTAGCAAGAAAACGGTAAGAGATAGAAAAAAATGTTAAGTACAAAAGTTGTAGAAAATTTTATTTCAAACTAACGATTTTGCATCAAATTTAAGATCCAATCATCCGTTCAGCCGCTATTCACCCGAGAAGGAGCTCCGGCACACAATCCTTCAAATTTCCCATGTTAATCTTATGGAGATAATGTTTAATGAGTTTGAGTCCCCTGCCAAATAAAACAGCTGATTTATGCTCGGTCACCTATGTACAAACGAGCCAAAGATTAACGAGATTCTTTAGCAAATTTTCCAAGTGCGAGCGAAGCGAAGCAGCCATTGAGGCCGAAGGCCGAGGTGGGGTTGGGACGCGAAGCGTCCAGGGGCAGAGCCCCTAGTCTATTCTATTACTTTATATTACGTTATTACTATTATTAATTATTATTACAAGCTGGAGGGTACCTGTTACAACTGTTTTGTTACGGGCATGGATTGCGAATAAATTAGTGTATTTTTGACTATTTAATAAAAGGCTAAGGAATAGAAACTTTAGACCTACAATAATCTGGACGAAACAGATGGTTCATATGTAATAACTAAAGGGTGTTATAGACGGGGCAAGTAGAAAAAGCAAGTAGTTGCCACAAGTACTGGCGAGGTTACTACTTGCTGCAACAAATACCTTTACATGCGGCAAGTATTTGCAGCCAGAGAATCAGAAAGTACTTGCCATCAGAACAGTGTGAGCACTGTGGGAGTACAGATCAGTGCAATATTTTGCAAGTAAATATATTTACTTATTTATCATTTTAAAATGTCAGATACCGACGAAGAATTTAATGAAGCTTTTAATGAATGTGTTGTGATTTTGAGTGAAAAATGTTATGAAAAAAATTATGGCCGCATCAAAGCCTTATCAAATTCAATTCATTGTAAAAGTTTTAATTGACTTTTAAACAATCTCAACACTACTAATTAACTCATACACCGCCCTTTAATTATACGAACCCGTCAACTATCAAATACGCCTCCGTAAACTTTATTCGTAACTTTTTATAGGCCTAATCGTTAAACGGTCTTAAACTTTGTATAGGAACCCAATTTTTGCATAGTTTGTTTATACATATATTGTTTATATGTATTATACATTTTATTAGAATCAATTGAATATTTTAAAAGAAATTAAATATTTACCGAAGGCATGTACATTTTCAGATATTGAAAACACGTGTTCAGTAAAACAATTTTCTCTAAATATATTTAACTGATTTTAATAAAATGTATACCACATATAAATAATATATGTAAAAACTAACTATACAAAAATGAAGTTTATATGTCACTTGGAGACCACTTGACATATTTCTTGATGACGGTAGCAATTTGTTTTGCATCCATTGTCACAACTACACCCTTCACAAGTGAAAAAGACAATGAATTGAATTGATTGACACTTGCCTGTATCGGCAAGTTCATGTTTAGGCAGGCAAGTTCTGGCCGCAAGTAGATCACGTGACCCGCTATTTCCTCCTCGAGGCAAGTAAAATCAAACGCAATTATAAAATCAAACCTGTTTGATTTTACTGTCGGCAAGTGGCAAGTGGGCCTGAATGGGAAAGTAACCTTATAGACATGGCAAGTAGAAGGCAAGTTACTGGCAGCAAGAACTTACTACACCAACTTTCCAGTCCTACTTGCTCCGTCTATAAGCTGCTTAAGCTATTTAAATCTTATACCGTTTAAAAATACAATTTGTTGAAGTTGCTGGTCCCATATGGTTCAATGTATTTTACGATTAAATTTACAAACAGAATAAACAATAATAGTTGACGTAGTTACAGATTGAACAAGAGGAATATATTTTAAGTGCTGCAAGACATAAAACTTGAATGGTTATTAAAAGCGTACAGATGGAGAAGCAAATCGCGTCAGCTGCTCAACGTGTAGAAAGTTGCTTCTGAAATAAGGTTTAATGTGTCTGGAACTGAAACAGCCGAGGTTGGAAAGAATAATTGCGTTTACGTTGTATATACGAAAATAAATATCTTAGGGGAACAAAACAGATTTGCTTGGGAGGAAATTATTTGTTTTTCCGTAACAGAGATTACGTTGTACAATTGCATCCAGGGATACAACTGCGAATGTTATGTTATTGCAATGATTCAACAACTGTACATATAAATATATATATATATATAATTCAAAACCCACTCGCTCACACTCTCACTCACTCACTAACTGAATGATCACAGTATCTCAAAAACCATACCACCTAGGAACGTGAAATTTTGTACACATATCGTTCAAAGGCGCTAGAGGGGCACTAAAAAGGATTTTAAAATATTTGGCCCGTAAGGGTTGAAACAACCCCTAAAACCATAAATATTGTTTGTTGTATATCTTAAAAACCGTACCTCCTAGGAACGTGAAATTTGGTACACATATGGCTCATAGGCGATAAAGACTCACTAATAAAATACCAGGCCTTTAACCCTTAAGTGCGCGCGCCTCCTTTTGTTACTTGGGTGCGCGCACGGGGTCGTTCACCACCCCAGCGATAAAAAACATCTGTTTTAGCTACTTTGACACAGTTTTTTTTTTGTAACCATACTTATTTCGGCTGTAGAATAGGTAAACAATGTGTTTGCATGAAATTCACCTTAATTTCACAATTTATTTTATTCGAATTACCTCAAAACTTAGTCGAGCGACCAAGCACAATCTTGCGTTGCGATAGGCCTACAAATATTTTGTCAACGGTAGTTGTTTTGTATATTATGAACATTGTAAAACCACAGTTTTATAAAGTTTTAAATACATTATTGAATCATATATTTATTATATTTTTTTTATACTTTAGCTTACGATGAAAACGTGGGGTGTGAAGCTCTGTCAGTTTCAAATTAATATAAATCAAACTATACAGCGTAAATGTTTTATAATTCTAATAACTTTTTAAAATAATTTGCAAATAAACATTTTAACCCGAATATAATTTTGAGTTTTACAAATTTGTATCTAAGTTGTTGCTAAAATTTTTTTTCATACTGTTAGGTGAACTTACCAATACGTAATTTACAAATCTATTTCGGCTTTATATGCTAAAAACAACTGTACGTATTCAATCATTATTTACTAATCTATTTACACAAAAAACTATTTACAAATCTATTTCGGCTTCATATGCTAAAAACAACTGCACGTATTCACTATACAAAGTAACATTAGTGGGCGCGCGGGGTAATAGACGACCCCGAACATACAACACTGGTAGGTAACACGAGTACGCGCGCGGGGGCCAGAACGACCCAAGAGTGCAGAGTTCTATTGTCACGGACTGTAAGCGTCACTGGTTAAGGTTAGCGCAAAACTAACAGTTGCTAGGGATGACGCATATACCACCCAGAAGGTAGCTAGCAGCACTACACTAATACCAACCAAATGTAGGGAATATCACAAATTAAATTTACCTGGGGTCGTTTCGGCCCCCGCGCGCGCACTTAGGGGTTAAGGGTTGAAGCAACCCCTTAAATCATAAATATTGTTTGTTATACTTTTCTTAAAGCTAGAAAGCTGAAATTTTGTATATTTCTTTCTTTCAAGATACACTTAAAAAGTAAACCCATTTTATATTTCGTTCTATTAAGGGTGAAAATGTGAAAACAACTCCTAAAAACAAAAAACAAACATTTTTATCCTTTCCTTAAAGCTAGAGAGATAATAATTTTTCAATTTATTTCTTACAAAATATATATTAAACATAAACCAGTTTTACAATTTGTCACGTTCTGCTAAGGTTTGTAACTAATCCCCTAAAACAATAAATATAATTTTTTTATATTTTCTTTAAAGCAAGAGAGCTGAAATTTTGTTAATTTGTGTCTTACAAGATACATCTATATAATAAAAATGAATTGCTGTTCCTTTGTAAGCACATCAATTGAGAACGGCTTGACCAATTTGGCTATTTTTTGTTTTAAAATGTTCGTAATAGTCTGAACTAGGTTTTTATATAAAGAAAAATTAGAAAAGTTTCTCGAAAAAGTTTCAAATTTGGAAAAATCTAACAGCCTCTTTTGTATGGACTCAAGACCATAGTGCTAAAAAACAGCTGTTCGTATAAAAAGCTTAGCAACATGTTTGTTTACATTCATTACCATAGTAACTTTACTTAGCAGTTTATTATTCTTCAAAACCAACAGCTTTTTTAGGTTAGATTGACCAACTTAAAGCAAACAAAAACAAAAATCAAGTGAAAATGCTTACCATATTTTAATTCAATTCAAACATTGGTTGTTACATAATAGGCCTATATATAAAACAGCTGAGTTGTATCAAAAACTGAACATAATTTTAGGTTAGGCCTGCAATAAACCAAAACACGTTTATTTGCAACCAAATTAGGCTAATTTAGAATCGGGTTTGTTTACAATTCTTCACGACTATCAGTTTTTTTAGATTAGGTAAAAGCAAAAAAAAGGTTTACTGTATCATCTATCCTATACTCTAATACGAGCAATGTCTGTTTGTTTGTACGAGCAATCTCGAGATCCAGCGGATGGATTTTGCTCTGAAAGTTTGGGATTAGAGGCTTTCGGGTCTAAAAAATCGATTGGTGAAAACCACTACCTCAGGAAAACTCGTTTTCTAAACAACTCATTTGAAAATTGAAAATATTTAACATTGGGCTTATGGAGTTTAAAATCATTACATATGTTTGTTGACTATAATAATAACAGTAATCAGCTGTTTCCTATATTATTTCCATTATCAGCTGATTTCAAGCTTAAATTTTTTTTTTAATTTCTAACCTTTAAAACAGGTTTTTGTGGAGAACGACATGTGTTGAAGTATTTTTATTTCTTATTAGAGTATAGGATAAACTGTTCATATGTACTTAAGTTCGAAAAATATTCGTATTTTTTCAGTATGCGATTTGTATTTACATAAATATTCCTAAAAAAAAGCAATAAAAAAATACCGAGTAATGCTCGGTCGCCCAGGTACTAAAGGTTTACAAACTATAAATTCAATCTAAATTTGTGTAGTATATTCTTAAGTGGCATAAACACCCTTTTGCAAATCGATTACTTAAGTCAATGTAATGAAATGGAATAACTACTCTTTAGATTAAATCAA
Source organism: Philaenus spumarius (assembly GCA_018207615.1). Classification (NCBI taxonomy): domain Eukaryota; kingdom Metazoa; phylum Arthropoda; class Insecta; order Hemiptera; family Aphrophoridae; genus Philaenus; species Philaenus spumarius. The sequence continues at coordinate 77,458 of JAGFPH010005581.1, forward strand.
GCAATAGCGAAGCATTGCTGGGTCCACGAGTTTAGGTTAAATCGATTACTTGCCTTAGCAGTCAGTAAATCTGTCAATAGTTGTTCAGAGCTGTTTCATATATTTATCAGGCACCATCAGAACTTAAAACTTAAAAACACTCTTCACATAACACTCATTTAACACAATCTATAAAAACACATTTAACAATAACTAAATAAAACGTACACTTAGAACGCTTAATAAAAACTGTTTAATATCATAGTTTGTGACCGTCCACTCTCGTGCTTTTATTCCAACTTAGTTGGACAAATCAATACAAACTAGTTGTGTTTACTCAACCTACTTAATAATGATAGAAGAGTCTATACGTGTACTTTAAAACAATGAGGATTTCTTACATTTCTTTTATTATAATTTTCTCGCAAAGGGGTTTGTTTATTCACAAGGAGGAACATTGCTCAGGTCACGCAACATCGCATGTTTGTGCAGTTTCTTTTGTTAGGCATTTATTAAGGTGTCACATATCGTATACTAGCAGGTCAAGGCCGTGGAGTTGTATAAAGAAAATTTAATTAGAGCAAAATACAGGATAATATGCTTTATAATTTTAAGTTCAATAATTTAATTTCTAGTTTTTTTATTCTGTACTTATTATTAACGTTGACTTATCTTGTGATCCGACTGAATTCCATTAGTGCAATTCAGTTTCCTAACTTTAACTTGAGTTTGTTTAACTTTTGTCGTTTAATGAGCCATGTTAACTCCAGAATTCAGTTTGTCTGCGTTGAATAATGAATGTTGCCCAATTTACGATCCCGGCGATCCGTAAATAATTTCATTTTCAGAAGGAACAATCATATTCACTTTTGAATTAGTAATGTTTTGAGAAACCATCTAAACTTAATACAAGAGTGAACACTATTATATTAATTTAATTTTTTAACTTTAATGGGTCGTAACTGTTCTTTAAAGAGAAATAGATGTTGCATGATGATCACAAGAATACCATCTCCTAAATAAAGAACTGTAATAAAATACAAAATATCAGATAAATGTTATTGAACTGGATGTCTAGACATTCTTTGTGCATCACACAAAAGCTTAAACATAACGGTTGTTTTAATCATGTTTAAAAAATGTATTAGGTTACACCAGAGGTTGCAGTGTTACTGAAGTGTAACGGAATGTTATAATTGCGTGCGCGGAGATTAGCCATTGTTTGTGTATTCAAAATATAAAACACGAAACTTACTTCAAACTTTTAGAAATATTACTATTTTTCGATTTCATAAAAACGACAATTGTTCTCACATTGAGAGGATGCCCTACTGAAAAATTACCATTAAAAAAAATGTTTTTCTTTTTTCTTGATTTTATAGTTTATAATTTTTAAGAAAAATATAACATAATGTCTTAAAAGTTCTTTATATCAGTGTAAACAAATTATTCAAAGTAATGCGCGCGCACCTACTTTTGGTCGAGTTGAAACTGAACTAGTATGCATAGGCTACACGAAGCATTGCATAATATGATTTTGGATTTTTTGTAATTGCAAAAGACAACAACGTTTATTAATAGGCTTTCAATGCCTCTAATAAGTAAGTAAACCATATATTGACTACTGGTTGTGCATATTATTCTCCTCTATGCTAGCTCAAATAACTAATGGAATGTTAAAAATCGATTTCCCGCAACTTTTCATGTTTGATATTTTTTACACAAAAGTTATTACTTTTTAACTGCTAAAGCTTTATTGATGACACTTTTACTACATCCTTAGTTTTCTACAACATTACATATTGTTTAATTTTAGTAGTGAGAAACTCCAGGGAGTACCCAACTGGGTTGATAGTTCGTTTGTACTCCTCGCACGTCCGTTCAATTATTTCTGATATGCAGTTATGAAGTTGTCGTAAATTATAATAACACACGCCTTTCATGAAATCGAAGGAAATTGTAAACATAAAACCTGAAATGTTGATTTATTGTATCAATTTTTTTTAATACTTTCAGAATCGAACACTTTTTTTTTTGTAAATTCATGAAAGAAAGTTATTCGGTGCCTCAGCGACTTCTACCGATGTCGATGTAAATTCCACTTGAGTAAAATGTCCACCGTTTTACTTGTACGATTGTTTTGTTGGTGCTCCCTTCCCTCCGCGGAAGAGCTAGGACTGGTAGTGTATCTACAAACATTTACAAAGATATTAAAAATACAGTCATTTTTGATTCTCCAGTTGAAACAGTACAATACTAAATTGAGGTATATTTATGTGAAGTTAAGACTTATGTCGTATTTCTTATCTACTAATTTCGGAAGCATGCTTCCATCTTCAGGTTATGTTGTTTATCCACTAATGTGTGAGCACGTCAACAATAAATTAATATCACGTATAACACAATTAACAATAATTATTACGACGCACAAATAAATTAAAGACACATATAATAATAATAAAAACAATGTTACAAAAATGTATATGTTTTCGTATATTATTATTTGTGCATTTCATCCATTTGTGTGGCGCAATAATTAATGTTGTGAATTGTGTTATATTATGCGTTATTAATTTAGTTTTGACTCGGTCATATATGAGAGAATAAATAACATAGCCTGAAGATGCAAGAAAGCTTCCGAAACGCGTTGCTAAGAACAAACTGCATGAGGGGAAGAGGTATGCATATAACTTCGTGTAAATATACCTTAATTTAGTACACTAATATATAGTTCTTAAGTAGCAATTCATTAACAATCGAAACAAACTCAAACTCAGCACGACCGACCACTTTTGTTTCCATTTATTGTTCAGACTTTAATGAGGCGCAACTGCTCTCGAAAGTGAAATAAATTTGAGGGAGTCGAAACGAATTGTACGAGCAGTGGGATAACTCTTTGGAGTTTCTCGCTGAAAATGAAACAAATCAAATGAACTGCGGCGTTATTTCTCACGTTGTACATGTTATTACTTCCAGTGGTCTTTGACTCTAATTTTAGAACATCCTTTTAGTAATTCAAAGAATTCTCTATTATATAAATGAGAGACTAAATTATTATCAAGCCCGTTTTAGCGAAATCTATACTAATATTATAAAGAGGTAAAATTTGTTTGTTTGTAGTACATAGGGGGAAATCTGTGCAACTAGTGAACCGTTTGAAGAAATACTTTTACTAAAAAAAGCTACACTATCCCTGAGTAACATAGGCTATAATTCATTTTGATAAAAACATTTTTTATTTCAATATTTGTAAATTTAGTCGGACAAAATTCTTAGGTTAGGCCTAGACTGATGAACCAACACATATATATTGAATGTATTTATATTTATTTCCATTAAAAGCTGATTTCAAACTTTGAAGCAGTTATTTGTATTTATAAGATTTAGGTTAGGTTTTTATTAAAGTGTTGACCTGGGCCTTGCTGGTTATTTTAACCTTTATGATAACTGCTGTTATAAAATATACGAAACAATTTGATTTTAACATTCAACATTATTTACCATCTTTGGCTTTGGAGTTAATATTAATCGTACATTTTTATTTTAAAGAAAACTTAACATGATTATGTATATAGAAGTTTCCAACGGGGTTATCGTGCGGAGCCCCTAGTATTTTATAATTTTGTATAGATTAGATCATAAAATGTATTATTTAAAACATTTTTACCGATAACCAATTAACGAAACTGGCTTAGCCAGTTATAAATTATTAAGAAACAAGCTTGCAAAAGAAATTATCGGTTTGGCGACATAAAAATTTACTGTGTTTAAAACAAGTCTTACGTAAGGCCAAGGAAATATTTACAGAAAATTTATTTTGGATTTTAAAATCCCTGATATAATTCGAAAAATATTTGGATCAAACAAATACGATTGCTATCAACCTGTAACATGCGTTTGAACAATGTTTTTATTATGTACATCGTTTTGTGTGAGAAAAATGGTTTTACGGCGAACTCACGAGTTAGAAAAATAGTTTTATTTAAGTGTTTCAATTGTAATTTATGGTTTAACCAGAAACCATGGCCGTCACAACAAATAAAGAAGGCTTGGATTTCATTCACATTTAATATACCTACTTTAACATTCGTTACCAAATTGATTGTTGTGTCCACTATTCGGTTTATACACGGTCTTGTAGAGTTTTACCTTCACAAGCTCAGTGTTCTGGAAATAAATTGTATGTTATAATTAACCTTGAACACATTATTACTATTATTAAAACTACGGTACCTAATCTTAGATAATTCAAAGAATTTTTTAAACTGGTACAATCAAGACACGGTTCTTTCTGTTACACCCAACCCCATCAAATGTCCCAGTGAATATCCCAGTAGACCTATATTTATGTTTAATTTAACAGAACCTTAATGTTTTATTAGTCCATTATAATAACAAAAATTAACGTACAACAAGGCGAAAAGATGGAACACTTTTCGAGACTTCAGCTCGTGTTTTTTTTTTTAAATGGTCAAAAAGTGATGTTTTTCAAGCACGTCAGGCCGCTGTCTCGCTAGAAAGCGCAAAAGCTTTTAAACTCTCCGAAATAAAATTACGAAGATTTTGGCACCAACGTTTTCTACGACGTCTGTGACTGCATACATCTTATCAGACAGAGAGACACACGGACACAAAATTTTGTATTGCTTTATCGTGTT
>JAGFPH010005581.1:82104-94352 GCA_018207615.1 Philaenus spumarius
CACATGGACACAAAATATGTTATAGCTTCGTCGTGTTCAGAGACCTCGAATAGGTCGAGAAAAGTCATAAAAAGTGGGGATACATTTTTTAGAATTTTAGATTTAATACATCGACATTTTAATGCGAGCCAAAGTAATACAATCTCTCTAAATAAAAATGATTATTTCTTTATAAATATGTATTTTATTTTGTTCAATATATAGACTCAAAAACTATTAGACTGATTTCACTGAAAGTTTCACATTTTTGCTCAGACCTACACTTGCTTTTTATTTTACAATGCTCTGGCTTTCAGCCGCGGCACCCTTTCAAAACCCCTCACAGGTAGGTCGCTATCCACAGGTAGAAAATCACTTCTCTAAAACGTTTCCGGACACAAATATATTAGCCCAGTCGGTGTAGGTTACAACTACCAGTAATTTTCAATACGGCTGATTTCTTTTATACGTACCTCACAGTATTTAGATTCATATGACAAAAAGTTTACCAATCTATCAATTTCTCAAAGTCGAAAAATAAAATCGATTAACATTTTTTTTCGATATTCCTTAATATTTCGAGCTGGAATGAAGATGAAGAAAAATAAAACATACCACCGTGTAGAGGAAGTATTTTTCAATAAAAAAGGTCATATGTATTTACTTCGTCCGAGCAATGGTTTGTCTGGAAAAAATTCGATAATGCAGGTATGTATTTTGCAGAAGAAGAAATCACTAAAAGGGGACATCTCATTCATATATGAAGCGTTGGCTCATTCTAAATTGGCTGAATTTTAATATATCGAATTGAAACTTGACATAGTAGTTAAAATATATATTTTAAACATTTATGCTCAGTCTCAGCTTGTTATCTTGAAAATGACCCGATCTAGAGCCATCAGACTTATCTACAAGCCTCACGATAGGATTTAATTAATGATAAATCCAATTATTATACATAAACATAATGAGAAACAAAAGTGTATATTCTCTAAAAGATACAATATTTTCCTTTTAACATTGGTAAACCCCATGAAATAAAACGTAATTAAAACAATAAAAGTTATATAACTGTAACGGATTTGATTTCACTAAATGAATCAATTTAGAATGGTTAGTTTACCAACTTATCTAAACTCACAGGTTGAAACATTAGCATTTAAAGTGTTTGAAGCGAACGACGACTCTATCTGTATGTTAATAAATCTATTATAAGGTTTATTTTGGTTTACGTATAACGCCCAGTGTAATGGTTTATGCAGAACCTAGTTTAAATACTTCGCTAAACTATGATTCTATTTCAATCTATACTGCAGTTAATATAAAGCAATTTACTTAATTTGAATATGGACACATCTAAAACGAATGTAAGCTAATAAATAATAACACATATTGTAAAATAATGCACTAGTGTTATACAGAATGGTGTTTCCTATTTGTAAGTGTGACGGTGAACTTGAAGACCTGTATGCGGTATTTTTGTCGCAAAATAAGTAGCTTTCATTTTCAGTATAAAATCGGTGCGACAAAGTTTTTTTAGATGATACACTCAGTTCTTTACAATCGTTTAATTTACCTATTTTTATTTTCGTGCCACTGTTGAAAAACTGTATTTAAAAGCGAAGAAATCACTAAGGCTGTGTACATCAGCCGTCAATGTGTTACAGAAAAATTATTTTAAATTTTTCAAAAACCTCTTTTAGCGTCTAAATTTCGAAGTGATAACTTCTATTGGCCAGTTGGGCACTTTCGCTTGACTATGTTTCTGAAATCTCGCGTCACGCAACTTTTTGCGTAGACACAAGTCAGAGCGTGGAGTGGGAATATACAATATATAGTATATATTATATAGACAAGTAAGCCCGTGGAGAGGGAATAGACGATACATAGTATATAATAATACTTTGTTATAATATTAATATATATTATATTATAATAATATTATACTATAATAAGTATGCGAAAAATAGTGATCATTATAATGTAAGCATTATTTATTTAGTGGCTAATGATTTTGAGTGAGGTATTAGTGTATGCACTCTAAGTGAAATTCTAAGAATAATTCAATATGTAAGTGATAATTATAATAATAATAATTATATTTGTGCGTTTTAAGTTTTGTAAAGAAGATTGATTTTTGTCTAACTGAAGTAAGTTTAGACAAAATTTTACATTTTGTACATTTTGACAAAGTAATATTTTACATTGTTTTATTTTACTGTAACTTATTATTACTCACTTAAATATAAAATTCAGCTTCATATTTCAACAATGGAGGTCGTACACGTTAATAGAGTGACTATTTCTCACATATTAGTTTCTTCTAGGCCAGATGGCCAATGCTTATTCAACTTTTTGGCTTTAATTGTACATGACACTGATTCACTGGGGTTTGAGGTGAGGACCAGAGTTGTTAGTCATGTTTCAAACAATTGGCGCAGGTTCAAACCATATACTACAAAAGTAACAGGAGATATTTATTCAACAAAAAAAGAATATATTGCGGATATGAGCAAACCGGTAACTTTTGGAGCCTCCTGTGAAATTCAAGCAGCATCCGAAATATTTTTATGAATTTCAGGTGTACAGGGATGGTTATTTGTTGTGGGAGAGTTTTGGCGATCCGATTGAGGGAGTAGGAAGTCTAAGGTTTACTGGGGAACTAACGAGAGGCCAAATACAAAACAAACAAAAAACGAGGAAAAAAGACAAAACCGTTTTTCTAATACATATCGCGTAAAAGCACATAGGCAAGCGGTAAAAAAACTCACTATCTCAAAATACACACAGAATCAGCTAAAATGCTTTAATATGTAACATTTGCTGTAGGTAACCATATTAATGCAATAATTATAATAATTATAATTATCCCTTACATATTGAATCATTGTAGGAATTCTATGTAGAGTGCATTGCCTACACTAATACCTCACTCAAAATCATTAGTCACTAAATAAATACTGCTTACATTAAAATGATCACTATTTTTCGCATAATTACTATAATTATAATATTATTAAATAATAATATTATAATTAATTATGTAATTTCAAAATATGATACAATGTTTTTTGACAATATATTGACTTGTGTAATTTGTTGACCTTTATTGTCCTCTAATATTAATACTCATAAGAATATAAATCGTTCATAGAAGTTATCACTTCCAACGTGTGGTCTTAAGCACACCCAATGTTTTTTTAACTGTTTTACCAAAACTAAAAATAATTCGACCACGCAGCTGGACCGCTGACGTGAGTTGAGCAAATTTCCAAAATTAAATTTATAGGCCTATGTTTTAGGGCTTTCAACAAACAATTTGGAAAATAACAGCTCAGAAAGTGCTCGGAACATTATGCAAATAACTTATTATTTTAGCTCAAGTAACTTTAAAATATTTTGTTTCTAGAGTAATTCTAAGTATTGTTGACAACTACCAAGAAATACATTTTTCCTTTTTTTGTCAATATCTCTGTTACCCTTTGAGGTACAGAAAAAATTAAAAACCATTTAGTTTGTCATTAAAAAAGTAAACTTTTTTGTCTCTTGTAATTTTTTTGTAAAGTTAGCGGTTTTTGAGATATTTGACTTTAAAAATTATAAACGGCCGCTATTTTGAAAATATTTAAAATATTGTTCTAATTTTTCGCACAGTGATAAAAGGTTACGCAAGAAATAGGTGTACAAAGTTTGAGCTCAATATCTCTTCTACTTCTAAAAATATTAAGTATTTTGTAAAAAAACACATACAGACAGACAGACCGAAAACGGAATGAGATAGGACACATGTTATATTACATTTTTTGTTTCTTTTGACATGCTGAATAACGTGACAAAGTTTGTTCATATGGTCGCAGGACATCCTGTATAAACTTGTTTGTATAAGTTTTAAAAGTAACAAGTAAAAAGTTTTTGTTTATATAACTCGACCTATGTTTACATTCAAAATATAACTACAACCCCTCAAGTGGCCCCACAGAAAAAAAAAAATTTAAGCATTTGGATATGAAAAGCAAAAAAGTTGGGTTTCAGTTGCCCTATATGTCAAAACTAAGGTAAACGTACCGAGCGGCTTTTTACACAATCTATAGACCATAACCTCACATCCTAAATTTTAAGAAATAATAATGTTTACATCATACTTTTAGACCAATCATTAGGTTAAATACAGAGTAAACCAATCTTCTTTGTTTGCATTAATGGAACCATGTAATTATAGTTGTTGGAACTTGTATACAATAGAACTCATCAAAACTATTCAATGTAAAATAATGGGTCACATCTGAACATCCTGTTAGCACAATTAACAAGTTAATTTAAAAATTAATTCTCGAAGTCTGCAATGTGTAAACAATTGACCGTAGAGCTATTGTGTTTATTATTTGCAAACTAAGCACAGATAATTGTATTGTTACAGAATTGTAATTGCAAATTAATGCATTTTAATAGCTGTCGTACCCAACTACAGGTTGTTAGCGAATTTCCATAGGAAAAATGAGCTATTGCAGTGGCCCTTATGGTAAGACCCAAGGACGGGAGTAGCAAATGAGCATCGATCATGGTCCCCAGAAGACATTTAGGGGTACATTAAAAATCATATATATTTATCATCATAGTCGCACATATGGGTTGGCTAATTTATTTTAAAAATCTATTTTTATTACAAATGTATTTCAATGGATTATGTGTGAAGGTCGTATGTGACTTCCCAACCACCACCATTAGTGCACCCTATGACATTGATTTACTAAAGTATGTTCCAAATATAAATCATTTCAGAAATAAATATTCAACCCACCTTCGACCTAATAAGCCAGCTAAGCAGGTTTAGATAACAGCTGACACACAGTGCACTGCCTAATGTCAGCCAAGAGACAGGGGGAAAATGTTATATGTATAATTGTGCGCGCATACACGGGACTGTATTATTTATGTTGTATTGTGTTGAATGTGTTTAAGTGTGTTTTTAATTATTTTTATCACCAGACGATGGACGAATAATATGTCCGAAACACGTGTCGTGATACATATGTAAACAGAAGGATTACTTCAAAAAGGATTGCTGGCGGTGAGTTAAACCACAAAAACAGTTATGTACATTATAAGTTCAAATCTCTGAAGAAACAAACATTTTTATGCTAAGCTAGTAGTTTTTACTCAGTATAATAATTAAAACAAAGTACTATATTGAAAAGGCAGTCAAACTGTTTACCTCATTTGCAAATTGTATTATTCTAAATACCAAAGTACTGAACAAAATTATATGATTACTAATTCTTTTGTACCTTCCACATCATTGAAAAGTCAGGTATCTATGGTAAAAATCCGATAATAGTTCCAGAGATTTCTGGAATCTTTTAAAATCTAGCGAATACTATATAAGTAACCCACTACTTTGTCTACGAGCAAACAAATCCTGGTTGTTTATTAAACGTATGAAGTTCACTTCCGCACACTACTTATTTCCGACATACGTTCAAAAGTTATGGCCGAAAATACCTTAAAGCAAAACTATCAAATGTTTTTTTTTACATTTTTGACCCCTTAGACAGTGTTGGCGAAAGAATTTCGAACATGAAAGTTGTTAAGAATTAAATTTACAATCGCCAAGGTGGTCTCAGATTTTTCCTAAAACCTACCATTTAAAAAGTCGGTAAACCGAGTTATAGAAAGAAACACACTTATTGCGTTATAACTCCTAAACTATGCATCATATATATCAATATCAAATCTAATTGCGCACGCCACATTATGGATCACAATCACTGATATTCCAATTTTTATACAAATTTCCATCCATTACACATATGTAAGAGGAGTAAACAAATGGACGCGCTGGAAGAATATGAAATTTATTAGGCGCAGAAAAAAAGTCCGGAGCTTATGTTAAATGACCAATTGAACTTCCATTCCAATTTGATTTGACAAAGCAATCGCAACAGATAAGAAAATCAAACATTGAGCGGTATTACGCGTTACAGGTCCGATGTCCTCAGTGACCCTATGTATTCGTCGACGTGCACACGCCGAGTTATAAACGTATTATTGTGTTATTGTGCGTGTATATTTGTGTTTGTGTTATGTTGACTGTATATTTATTTAAATATGTTAATGAACTCAATAGAGAGAGAATCTGATGATGGAATACATTTCCGAAACGCGTCATGAATAAGTAAATAAATGGCTTGATGTTATAAAAGCCACACACGGAAAAAATTACTCGTTTTATCCAAATTTGTGACTTGAATACAAATACAATGAGCTACGTACTAAGTTTCAGATGTGTATAGTTCCAGAGATTATGTAATAAGTTAGTCAGTGGATTGTATCTGCTGTTTGGTTTCCTTAACATTTGGGAAAAGATTTTTAAGTAAATAAACACCCTCTTTATAAACACTCTTTTGATATAGGCCTAGTCTCATACGATAATAATGTCATTTTGTCAATTTGAAGACTTTGAAAAACATTTCACTGTTTACCAGAAACTATGTTTTTTACTCTTGGTTCTAATTTACATAAAACTTATTTATAAAGTTTATATCGCTTCTTACTTCATTTATCTCTTAAATAAAACTTGTTTATAGCATGCACTGCTGACCTATTTACAAAACACAATTTGCATTGATACAAGTTGGCGGGATAAATTTACTCGCTAAACGGAAACAAAGTTGAGTCGATCCATCTGGAATGCATTTGTCGCTTCCTGAGAGTAATTTCCCCGGTGTCACATTTCTATACGAATTTATAACATACTCGGTTCGGAACAAGAAAAGTTTAGGTTAACAAAAGGAATTTTACGTTATGAAATACACTCTACTGTGTAAGGAATAGAGTATAGGTCAGAGAATTAAAACCAAAAGTACTATATTTGTTTGAGTAATTAATAAATACTTACAAAATCAAATGTACGTAAATACTACGTTAGTAACAAAATATTAGGGCGCATGCGCAAGGTTGTATTGTTCATTTATTCGGTAACATAATATAACATCTGATTTAGTTCAACAGCTGTTGTACAGTAACATATTATGCGACTCATTAAAGGTTATGTTTACAATTATTAGGTTAAATTTTGTGTTGATATTATAGAAATAAGTATAAAGCCTCGTAAAATTTGGCAGACTTTTAACTTTCTATTCCTACCTAACTTAGTTGACGGCGATTTTAACTCGCTAAGTTTGTACAGTTACAAGGATTATAAAACTGTAGAGCTAGGCCTATTTGTTAAATTTTGTATTTATGTATTTTACTTCGCTATTGCTTGATTTAATTTAAAGGGTAGTTATTCCATTTCATTAAATTAACTTAAGTAATCGAATTGCAAAATGGTTTTTATGTGACTTAAGAATATTCTACACAAATTTAGATTTATAGTTTGTTAACCTTTATAATAACACAGTAAACCTTTTGAGTGTTTTTACCTAATTTAAAAAAAAACAAAGTTTTAAAGAAAATTGTAAAAAACCTGATTCTAAATTAGCCCAATTGGTTGCAAATAAACGAGTTTTGGTTCATTGTAGGCCTAACCTAAAATTATGTTCAGTGTTTGATCCAACTTAGCTGTTTTATGTGTATTTTGTAAACACCAATGTTTGAATTGAATTAAAATATATTATTCATTTTTAGTTCATTTTTGTTATTTTTATTTTAAGTTGGTCAATCTAACTTAAAAAAACTGTTGGTTTTGAATAATAATAAACTGATTATAAAATGCCAAGTAAAGTTGCTATGGTAATGAATGTAAGACATGTGTTACTAATCATTTTATTAGTACAGCTGTTTTCGCGAGTTATGGTCTTGAGTCCATACAAAAGAGGCAGTATATTTTTTCCAAATTTGAAACTTTTTCGGGAAACTTTTCAAATTTTTCTTTATATAAAAACCTAGTTCGGACTATTACGAACATTTCAAAACAAAAAATAGCCAAATTGGTCCAGCCGTTCTCAAGTGATGCGCTTACAAAGGAACAGCAATTCATTTTTACTCTCTCCCCCTATACCATAATATATGGAAAAAGTATTGTATTCGTCAAAATTTTCGAGTTTGAGTTTATGGTGTAAATACCAGTTTTGGGCCCCCCTGAAACTAAAAAAGTGGGTTTCGGAGTGATTGGGGGATGGGGGGTGAGTGTGTGGGTGTGTGTGTGTGTGTGTGTGGATGTTATCAGACCTAGAGCCTAAACCAGTCGTCCGATTTTGATGAAATTTGGTATGGAGGTACTAATCCACGGTATCTCAAGGATTGTTTTTCATTTTTGTGAATTTTTGATTTTTAAGGGTAACTTTCCCATAAAACCCCTTAAAATAACGGAAAAATAAACTTTTCTCAAAAACGGCTCTAACGATTTTGATTAAAATTTTATATTTTATTAGGGACCTAAAGTACTATAAAATTTTAATCAAAATCGTTCAAGCTGTTTTTGAAAAAAGTTGGGTTTTCCGTTATTTTGTGGATTTTTATAGGAAAATTACTCTTACAAATTTATTAAGTTCCTATAATCAGGGAGAAAGTATGTCAGTTTCCTGATAACGTTTATTATTATATAGATTGATAGAAAATGGTTTACAAGTTATTAATATTATAGTGTAGAAATTAATAATCGATAGGTTTATATGTTATTCGAAGATGTACGAATGTTTCCGAAACTAAACGAGTAGGTATCTCTTCTCACAAAATTGTATGAACGAATATATGAATGATAAAAGGTTGCATTTATATACAGTTTATAACCTAAAAGCAAATCTTATAACATAGTTTAGCATAGGCCTACATTAGTTCTATAACTCATATTTAAAAAGGTGTACTTCAGAAAAAATTATAACGATTAAAGTTGTAAACATAATACCAAAGTATAATCTACGCTGTGTTTTGTTTAAGTATTACAGATGATGGGTGAAGCCAGCTGTTATATTGAATGTCACTCACGTACGTACACTCGCTTTTATAGGAGTTGATAATTTCCACATTGATAAATCTGTTATGCTCTGCCGTGTCTGCTTCCTGACATAGTCTGCCTTTGTCTATTGGTCTACGCTATTGCTATTTGTAATCAAATCATACAAGTTTAAGATTCTGTTAATTTAAAAAAATAGGCCTACTAACGATGTAACCTTGAGTGAATTTTAAAGTGAGCAATAATACAGCTTTGCGTAAACGACTGTATTTGATATATTTGGGGTTGAACTCGTTGAAGTAAGCCTGCGATTAAAGTGTATGACCGTTTGTTTTGTTTTACAAAAGCTATGAAGTTTAATACAACACTTTTCTGCCATGTCTCCTTGATGAATCACAATATCATCACCCTTTCAAGACGAGTAAAAAATACTGTTTATTCTGGAAAGCAACTTAACCTTCGCGCAATTTTTCACCGGGCCTTACTGGTATTACAATAAACCTAACTAAACATGGATGTGTAAAAGCAGTGTACATTATGGTATAAACGCACTGAATATAAATTATTCACAGTTCGTAAAAATTAGGTTAACTCTTTAAATATTATAAACTAGGGGAGACCCCTGCGTACTTCGCACGCCAAACCCCAACGGAACCTTCTAAAAACATACGTTATGTTTTATTTATAATAAAGGTGTAGTATTAATAATAACCCCAAAACAAAGATGGTAAATAATGTTAAATGTTCAAATCAAATTATTTCTTACATTTTATAACAGTAGTTATAATAATGGTTAAAAGAACCAGCCAGACTCAGGTCTACACTTTAAAACCGTAACCTAAAAGCTAGAAATACAAAAATAATTGCTTAAAATTTTGACATCGGCTGTTAATGGAAATATTTGAGCAAACAGCTATATATTAGCTGTTATTTTATTCAATTGGTTGCTATAGCCTATGTTACTCAGGAATAGTGTAGCTTTTTATTAGTAAAACTATTTTTTCAATCGGTTCAATAGTGCCATAGATTACCCCCTACATACAAACAAACAAGCAAAAAAACAAACTTTACCTCTTTATAATATTACTAGGGGAGACCCCTGCGTGCTCCGCACGCCAACCCCCAATGGTTAAAAGAACCAGCAATTCTCAGGTCTACACTTTAAAACCGTAACCTAAAAGCTAGAAATAAAAATTTGCTTCAAATATTGAAATCGGCTGTTAATGGAAATATTGGAGCAAACAGCTATACATTAGCTGTTATTTTATTCAAATGGTTGCTATGGTAATAAATGTAAATGCGTGTGTTGGTTAATCATTCTAGGCCTAAACTAAGAACTTTTTCCGACTAAATTTACAAATATTGAAATAAAAAAAAGGTTTTTATCAAAATGATTTATAGACTATGTTACTCAGGAATAGTGTAGCTTTTTATTAGTAAAACTATTTTTTTCAATTGGTTCAGTAGTGCCAGAGATTATCCCCTACAAACAAAAAACAAACTTTACCTCTTTATAGTATTATTATAGATTATAGATTATAGATATAAATAACAGAATAAAATGCTTAATTAAGTAATTTTAATATATTCCCTATTTGAAATTATTTAGTCCTGCTAGTGGACTTGTTTTGTAAATGTTGACTTGATGTCTACATAGAAGCTTGTGAAGTGTAGGTTTCAATATTATTTTTTGTTACCTACAATATTCTAGAATAAGTATATTTTTTTAAATTATTATTTAAAAGTAATGGATTTTCTAGTGTTGCATAGTTTTTACCATTGTTTTTAGTAAACGATTTCTGTGTTTCCTTATATATCTAATGCAATTCGTCTTTCGTAATAAGTTGATATGCCACATAATACTACGTTGCCCAATTCGATGGTTGAAATTTAGGTTTCTGATCTTTTTCGCGTCTGTATTTCTTTACCCTGGTTGAAATTAATCTCCCTGCTTCCTCCACGTAACATCTGCCACACCTGCATTTGACATGATGAACTGCTGAGTTGGGTAAATCTTTAGATCTTTGTAAAACCTGTTGGATTTTCGACGGTGGTTTGAAAATGGTATTCAATTTATGTTTTATGAATTATATAATATAATTCATCCTTCCTTGAGTATTCGGTAAAAACGTTAATTTTTGTTTATCTTTATCGGCATTGTTTGTTTCTTTATAATTATGCCTGTTTTGTGCTTTTATTTGTAGTAGGCCTATCTTCTTTTCATTTTAAAGTTTTTTTAAAAATAATAAGAAACAATTTATTTATGGAATTATGTTTTAAATTATAAACAAAAAATGAAAATAATATTTTGATTATTAAATGTAGAAAAATAATTCTATTACATGTGTGTTTAGCATTTTGTAGATGTTCTTTCCACGGCAATTGTAAATCCAGTTGGCAAAGAATCTATATATATATAATCCAAATACCACTCACTGACTCATCACGAAATCTCAAAAAACCACCGAACGGATTGGAATGAAATTTGGTACGTAGCTTCCTCTAGGGCCATAGGTGCTCGCTAAGAAAGGTTTTCAAAAAATTCGAAATTTTAGGGGGTGTTTTGGGAGGTCAAAGTTACTAAAAAGAACCTCCGAACGGATTGGAATGAAATTTGGTAGGTAGCTTACTCTAGGGCCCTAGGAGTTCGCTAAGAAAAGTTTTAAAAAAATCTAAATTTTATGGGGTTCTGGGGGTCAAAGTTATTAAAAATCCCCAAAAGAAATACATAGTGTAATATATTTATTGATATATATATATATATATATATTTAATATACATTTAACTTTGATTTGTCTATCCGTGCAAAGCCGGATCGGGCAGCTAGTAATATATAAAAAAGCATAAGAAAATATATGTCACTACTTGCATTCCTATTTGTTTCTAAGGTTTCCAGCTTAACATATTCTTACACAAAAAACAAATAAATTCTTCATAATTTAAGCTAATAATACATTAAAAGCTTAATCTTTACTGCCTTTGCTTTATCTTTAACAATTTAGCCAACGTAACGCTTAAAACGTAGGCCTACCCAGACTGTGAATTTTTTACAAAACTATTACATTTTCAAGCTCTGCTTGGTCTTATTTGAAAAAGTACGTTGACCGTCTGTCAGAAAATCTTTAGTAAAATTTGTATCAACACCAGATATGGAGCTTCTAATTTTTTTTACTTTTTAGGAAAAGTACAAGACATGCTACATTCTCCTGTTTCTAACATGGTAAAGGAAATATCTCGGATGCACCTCATGTGTGCTTAGCTGAAGATAATGGCTAATCTCATGTATTATGTAGGCCAACGGAAGTGGGTTGGTAATGGATTAAACTGCGTAGACGAAGGTGATTCCGCTCACTTTACAGAAAGTCCTGCAGCTAAA
>JAGFPH010005582.1:0-10547 GCA_018207615.1 Philaenus spumarius
TCATTTAAAACAAACCGCACGAAAATCAGTTGCATAGATTTCTAGAAGTAGTTATCAATAGGGTTTTAATCTAGAACCAAAAAACCTCAAAAAGTGTAAGTTTTAGGATGAAGTACAAATTACTTTTTATAACTTTTAAATAATAATAATAATAACAATATTCTCTTTTTATTTAAAAAAAAAACAGAACTAAAACGGGAACGGTACCTACATCTTCATAAATATGTAGTCTAAGTGTTTTAATCTAGAACCAAAAACCTCAAAAATAAATTTAAAAGTATAGTACCGATGAAATACAGATAACTTTTCATAACATTTTGACAATAAAGACAATATTCCCTTTTATTTTGAATAAAAACCACTAAAATTGGCCAGATAAATCTCCAGAAATAGGTATAAAGTCAAAAGGGTTTTAACCTAAAACCGAAAAACTCAAAAGTGTACTTATAAATGTACTGATGAAACAAAAATGACATTTAATATTTTTTTTTGTATTTATGACAACATTTTCTTTCATTTAAAATAAACTACATTAAAATCGAAAAGGTAGATCACCAAAAATATATATCAATAGGGTTTTAACCTAAAAACAAAAATTTTAAAAACAGGCAGTCGTGGGTCTGCAGTCAGAAGTGAAAACATTTTAGGTTCATACAGTTAACTTTATTTTCGAGTTATTAAGAAGTATTTTTTTAATAAATGTATTAATGTTGTAATGTTTGCGACAGAGCCTTAAATAATTGTGAAGATGCCTAGTAGTCTTTGTAGAGATGCGACGGAGCCTTACAAAATTGAAGAGTTGTGACAGAGCCTTAAATAGTTGTGAAGATGCCTAGTAGTCTTTCTAGAGATGCGATGGAGCTTTAAAAAATTGCGGAGTTGCGACAGAGCCTTAAATAGTTGTGAAGATGCCTAGTAGTCTTTGTTGAGATGCGATGGAGCCTTAAAAAATTGCGGAGTTGCGACAGAGACTTAAATAATTGTGAAGATGCCTAGTAGTCTTTGTTTTATTATCCTATAAGTTCCTGTTTTATTAATAATAATATTAATATGCTGTTTATATAAACATCTATATAAGCATAGAATACACATAATAAACAAATGCACAGACAAAAATCTAGTGAAAACGGAAAATCTATTATGCGCCTATGCGGAGGCCTACGGAGCGAGACTCCGCTTGCGAGCTACGGTGTCACGGATGACTGCGCGCCTACGAAGGGTTATGAACGACTTTGTAACATTATAACTGGACGTAATTATGCAAAACGTAACAACCCCAAAATTTTGAGATATGACTTCTTGTTGTTCAGCTCAAAGGGTTCTGCATTTTACTAAAAAGAACCAAGTCTCATAGGCTATACTCTGGTAAAAAAGTACATCTGTTTTGTTTTCAACATTCCTACATTTTACAAAAAAGACTCAACTGCTTTTGTTGGTTCCTTATTAACCTGTCAATGTCGAGTTTTCTTTTAAAAAAACTATGTTAAACAAAAAGAAACCAAGGAGCATGGTCACCTTTTGCTGCCAATTTTGAGTAAAAGTCAAGGAACCATTTTGCTTAATATAGTATAAAAATTACAACAGTTTATTCAAATCTAATCTGCTTTAAAAAATATACCTTTCATAAAAAACCAAAACCAGATTTACATCACGATAAACGGAATAACAATAATTGACTGTTAACTTTGAATCAATTTACTGTATGTCAGTTTAAAGTCAATGTGGAATGGTTCCTTTTTGCATAATTACATAAAACTGCAATGTCTTTGCTAATTTCAAAGTAGCCTTCAGGATTATTACATAATTTGATGAAAAATCGATCAAATAATGATAGTTAGTTTATATTTTCATTGTGAACAATAAATTTAATGTACCTACGGCCTACGGTATATTTGTTATTATTGAAAATAAACACAGTAGCCTATATTCATTTGTTTAGCAGTTTAGCTTAGATTCAAAATAGCAAACAAATTTTGTCGATTGAAAATATTTTAAAATTCTTATTTGTGACATAATTCCTTAAATAAAAACTGGTTTTCATGAAAAACAACAAGCTTATAAGTTCGCCTTGAAACAATTGAATCACAAAATTAAGCGAACATTATAAAATGTATATTTAATACCGGTACTTGTCTGCAAATATGGCAAGAACTTCGTCTGTACTAGTTCACTAGTTGACATAGGTTGTGTCACAGATTAAGTCACAGTCATAAATATTAGTCACAGAGCTGTAACAGATATTTCTAGCCTGAAGTAATAACCTAATATTTAAGCTCCTCCCATGTTTTATCTGATTGGTTCTTTCTAAAACCTGGACTATTTGTAGTCCAGTACATATTTTTAATACACACTAGCCTTCATTTGGTCCAGATTCAATTTAACATTCTGGACTTTTTGAAACTCTTGACTACATTATAACTCCTCACTATTTAAGCGACCTGGACCATTTGAAAACTGGACTAAATAAAGGCATCCCTAATATTATAATGAGGTAAAGTTTGTTTTTTTGCTTGTTTGTATGTAGGGGATAATCTCTGGCACTACTGAACCGATTGAAAAAATAGTTTAACTAAAAAAGCTACACTATCCCTGAGTAACATACGCTATAATTCATTTCGATAAAAACCTTTTTTTATTTCAATATTTGTAAATTTAGTCGGAAAAAATCTTAGGTTAGGCCTAGAATGATAAACCAACACATGTATTTACATTTATTACCATAGCAACCAATTGAATAAAATAACAGATAATATAGCTATTTATTACCATAGCAACCAATTGATTAAAATAACAGATAATATAGCTGTTTGCTCCAATATTTCCATCTCGAACTGTTACCGAGCAAACTTAGTTTATAGTTGATAAAAAGTACTAATTTAAGAGTTGTCATTCCCAAAAATGGTTTTGCATTGAGTTCTGTATATAAAAGGCATTATAAAATAAAACATAACATATGTTTTTATAAAGTTTTATCGAGGATTGTCGTGCAAAGCACGCAGGGGTCTCCTCTAGTCTAAATATATAAGAGGCTGACTGAATGAACATAGAATAAACGTAGAGCTTACACTATTTGTACATTTATTTCTTACAACATACCAAGAAAAAGTATCATAGATTTACATTTTGTAGTGACCTGCTAATAGACCAGGCAAAGTATTTGAGTATTGGGAGTATTTTCAATACACTCAGCATAGCGTGCTTCGCACGCCACCCTCCGTGTTGGGAGTACTTTCAATACACAGAGCATTGCAGCTCATGCTTGAACTCTTGTAAAAAATAAAATTAGTATATGTAAAATCAAACGGCACATAGCATTTAAAACATATTTTAGTGCTGATCACTTTAAAGAAAAAAACCTGACTATAATTAATAATATACATATTTTCGTTTCCCTTAAAGCTGGGGGGGGGGGGCAATACTGGAAGGTTTTTTTCGACTAAAACGCGACACACATGAGTAATACATCTCTGTATTATGGCCTAATTCTTTTTCAAATAAAAGATCGCACAATTTATAAAATTAAATTAATTTTCGATTAAACTTTAACTTTGCGGAAGACGAATAATTGTTAAAATCCCCTTTGAAGGGCCACTTTCTGTTTCACCAGTCACCGAAGAGCGGAAATTGTAATAGTTTACTATATTATCATTACCTTGTTTATGGAATCGAGGACATTAAATGCGCATCCAAAATAAGGCGCACTATATAATCCGATCACAGCGCTTTCTCTCATTAGGTACACGTATAGAGTACAATAACATTGTTGCCAAATTGCTTACGCAACACTTTATTTGTTGTTGCGCCTAACGAACTCCATATGATGTATCATGACAAATCACCTTGCCAAGTGTTGCCAACTACTCGGGACATAAA
Organism: Philaenus spumarius; assembly: GCA_018207615.1. Lineage (NCBI taxonomy): Eukaryota > Metazoa > Arthropoda > Insecta > Hemiptera > Aphrophoridae > Philaenus > Philaenus spumarius. The sequence continues at coordinate 3,874 of JAGFPH010005582.1, forward strand.
TACCGTACGTTTCCTATGTACTTTTACAGAAGTGCGAATGACGTCACACGTACCGTATACGGTCATACTAACGCGATCGACAATACTACCGTACTATTTACGAGTAATTATCGCCACTCTGTCTGTCGGTTAAGGATTGTTTTCGTAGCCTTTAAAAACATAATAATTCGACCACGCAGCTGAACCGCTGACGTGAGTCGAGCAAATTTAAAAAAAATAAGTTTATAGGCAAATGTTTTAGGGTTTCAACCAACAATTTGGGAAATAGGTCTATTCACGACGGTGCTGAATTGCTGCAAAATGGTTCGCACGCCATTCCCCATATTGGGAGTATCTCCAATACACAATGCATTGCGTGCTTCGCACGCCAATCCCACGGTAGAATCCACCACAAGGCTTTGAACCAGGTACTTCTATGGTATTTTACGTTTTGATCGATTTTGGGGGAACTAATCGAGCTATAAGGTCCCGTAAAAAAACAAAATGTGCAGAATGACATCCTGCATTTATATTTGCACGAAAAACTCAAAAACAAATTCATTCTCGTAGGAAAAATCTAAAAAAATAGTTACTTCCGGTCAAAAAACGTGCTTCTGATTGTTTAATTTTTTTGGCTAACGAACTCGTCCGAGCGGCGTAGACAACCAACATGTGTACCAAATTTGAACCAAATCGGACTTAAAATGCGGGCGCTAGAGTGCGAACACATATATCATATATATTTGGTTTTTAACGACACGGGGACCATGATTGGTGCTCATTTGCTACGCCCGACCTTTCGTCTTACCACAAGAGCCGCTGCAATATTCCTAGCAAGTACCTAACCGGATATTTTCAAATAATCAGATGTAAAAAAAATATCAGATTGTGGGGTGCCCAAGTTTACTGCCTTGAAAACATACATTTTTTAATTTACGGTCGTGTTGAAGGCTATCAAAAATATTTATTTGAAATGTGTGGATTTTAAGATAGAGCCAAAAATACTTCCCACGCCCTCATTATTTACGCAAGTACCTTATGTTTCAAAAAATAGTAGTGGTAGAGTATACAGTATTACAGGAAAACTATAAACTCAAATGATTGTGAAAAAGTGTTTGGGAACCGTCACATTCTAACACTGGTTGAATTGATTAGGACATAGTCACTTGGTTCACGGTAAACTGGTGGGGTACGGGTGACCTAGATCCTGACGCAGTAGGACCGTATTGGGAGTATCTTCAAGAAACAATGCATTACGTGCTTTGCACGCCATTCCGCATGTTAGGAGTATCTTCAATTTACAATACATTGCGTGCTTCGCACTCCATTCCACATATTGGGAGTATCTTCAATATACAATGCATTGCGTGCTTCGCACGCCATTCCGCATATTGGGATTATCTTCACTACACAATGCATTGCGTGCTTAGCACGCCATTCCGCATATTTTGAGTATATTCAATACACAAACCATTGCGTGCTTCGCACGCCAACCCTCGTATTGGGAGTATTTTCAATACACAATGCATTACGTGCTTTGCACGCCATTCCGCATATTGGGATTATCTTTAATACACAATGCATTGCATGCTTCGCACGCCATTCCGCATATTGGCGTTATCTTCAATACATAATGTATTGCGTGCTTCGCACGCCAACCCTCGTATTGTGAGTATCTTCAATACACAATGCATTGCGTGCTTCGCACGCCATTCCGCATATTGGGATTATCTTCAATACACAATGCATTGCGTGCTTCGCACGCCATTCCACATACTGGGAGTATCTTCAATACACAATGCATTGCGTGCTTCGCACGCCATTCCGCATACTGGGAGTATCTTCAAGTTACAATACATTGCGTGCTTCGCACGCCATTCCACATATTGGGAGTAGCTTCAATATACAATGCATTGCGTGCTTCGCACGCCATTCCACATATGGGGAGTATCTTCAATATACAATGCATTGCGTGCTTCTCACGCCAACCCCCGTATTGGGAGTATCTTCAATACACAATGCATTCCGCATATTGGAAGTTGCTATTGCACGACCAACTATCGATATACATATACGGACGTCTGAATGAATCCTCTTCATGTTACGTGTATTCCAAGAAGACCTGCGCAACACACATCGAGTATTGCGCAAGCGTTAACTAGGCAGTCGTATGTACATAGATTAGAAATCACAGCTGATGAGAAAAACTTCTTCCTCGCCTCGGCACAATGCACCGTGAAGTCTATTCCGGCCATTGTAGTCGCAGTCCGGTGATCCGCTGCTGAAAGTTGTGCAACGCTTTCGTCGAAAGAAACGGGCACCAAAAACACGACCCGCTAAACGGTCAATTTACATCAGTCGAAGGCTTCGCGTCGGACTGTGAGAAAGTCGGGAGTTTTTGGAAGTCGCGGTCTTGTCCTTCGGATCTTACTGATCGATGTCTGGCGATTGTTCTCTGTCGACCCTCTCTTCTGGACCGTGTTTTGTTTTGGTCTACGGTAAGGGAAGGTGTGACCTTCGTCGTCAACACACAGTTTGGCAAACTTCGAGAGGAGATATAATTGTTTTATATCTCTGTAAAGTTGTTTTATATCTCTGTAAAGTTGTTTTATATCTCTGTAAAGTTGTTTTATATCTCTGTAAACACGGTAAATAATTGTTTTATAGCTTAAACGCAAAGAACATTTTTGATAGAAAATATTATAAGGATTACAATAACGAAATAAAAATTACTCTATCGCTTTTTATCTCTTAGATATTGACAAAATAAAAAATCTTTCAAAAGTGAACTTTAAGGGGGGTAGGGGGGGAGCAAGAGGGGGAGGGGCGGGGACTTTTGTGTAAATGCTCCTCTTATACTATTGTAACATCTGACAAAATTTCACCTTTTCACTAATTACTTCCCACTAAGGCCTATTTTTTCCCTTTATTGACTGGGCTAATAGGAGATATCATAACAATCGGAAATTCCTAAATTAACGCAAGAAGTCAGCCAGCAAAATTACTATCTAAAACACAACCCATTTGTACAATCTTCATACACAAATAAAGATTTAAAATTTATAAAACAAATATCTTTTATATACAATACTAGGGGAAACACCTGCGTGCTCCGCACGCCAACCCCGTTGGGACCTTCTTTACACATAATCATGTTATGTTTTTTTTTATAATAAAGGTGTAGGATAACCCCAAAGCTAAGATGGGAAGTAATGTTTAATGTTCAAATCAAATTGTTTCGTATATTTTATAACAGTAGTTGTAATAACGGTTAAAAGAACCAGCAAGGCTCAGGTCTGCACTTTAATAAAAACCTAACCAAAAAGTTAGAAATACAAATAATTGCTTCAAAGTTTGAAATATTGGAGCAAAGACTTAAATTATAAAATATTTGGGGAAGTAGACACTAATTTAAATGGGTAGAGAGACATTTGTGTGGTCTACCCTAAGTTGGAATATACCCGGACAATCCTACTGCCATCGCACCTACCCAAGGCGTTAAAAGAGGATAACGACCAAACAGTTATTATCTCGAACAATAAATTTTACGGTTTTCTGATTCACTCAAACAATGACTCATCAACGTCGTCGTTTCTAAATTTATCACCTTGAAACGCGGATAACCGTTGGCCTCAACAGTTTAACGTATTTGTGTAAAACGAACCAGTTAATGATTCATTACGAGGAAAGTGTCGGTCAATATTTACACAACTATACGCTGGACAGTGAGTCACCCGTACTGCTTACAAAAAGAAACTGTTGTATGTTTGTTTTGTTACGATTTATCTCAAAAATTGCAATGTGCAATGTAACGTGTTTAATATGTAGAGGCTTATTATAAACAGGGTGTATTTTAAAGGTGAGGAGAAACTCCGGGAAGTGATTCTACGTATGGGCGTGCAAGCGCTATCTTTGACGACGTCCCAAGAGCAAGCGATAAATTTAAACAAGTAATTATCCGCATCATATTAAAGCTAAAGATACATACTACAAGTTTAATTTGAACCTTTTTTGTTTATTTTTAATAATTTAAAAAATATAGTTAATAAAGTAAATTTATATGCTTTGAGAAACCATTATTTTGGTGTTTCTTGTTTAATAGCTCCCTTAATATTAACTTTAACGAAAAATGTATAAGAACAAAATAGTTTAATATGTATTAAGGAACATATATACAAAATATTAATTCGCTACGATGAGTATTAACGAACTTGTAAACAATCTAGTGAAACTCTGCATTTGTACGCTTCAAGGGGGGTGGAGGGGGAAGCACAAGGGGGAGAGGCGGGGACTTTTGAGAAAATACACGTCTCATAAGGGGTCTATCACATATAAAAAATTCAGCTTCCCCCTAATTTGTTGCGACAAATGGCAATTTTTGGCCTTTATTGACTGGGCTAATAACATAGGCTACTAATGAAAAAATGTCCAGTGAATATGTAGGTCCGAAAATGCATTGTTTTCGAGTTGTACGTCTTCAGCGAATTTCCATAGCAAAAATGAGCTATTGCAGCGGAGCTTATGGTAAGACCCAAGGTCGGGGAGTAGCAAATGAGCATTGATCATGGTCCCCAGAACACGTTTTGGGGTGTCATTGAAAATCATATATATATATATATATATATATATATATAACTCGCTCAGTCCGCCCAAAATCGATCAAAACGTAAAATACCACAGAAGTACATGGTTCAAAGCCATGTGGAGGAAAATGACGTAAATAAAATAAAAATCGGACCACCCGAAACAAAATGGCGGCCCTAAACGTGTTGAAATAAATCGACATAAAGTTGCTGATATCTCGAAAAGGAAGAGTTTTTAGAAAAAATTTCAAGAGACAAAAAATGTTTATTTAAACGTAGTTGACCTAAAAAAACCGTTTAAGTCGACTCCTACATCTTAGAAAATTAAAAAAAAATACGAAATCGATTTGGAAGCCATGTTTCAGATCAAGACACTTTGAAATAAACATTTTTTGTCTCTTGAATTTTTTTCTAAAAACTCTTCCTTTTCCAGATATTAACAAAGTTATGTCGATTTTTTTCAACACGTTTAGGGCCGCCATTTTGTTTCGAGTGGTCCGATTTTTATTTTCTTTATGCAAGTTTCCTAGTCATAAATAGACCTTTAAAATGAGGTACCACGTGACCATACTTCCAATTCAAAAATTTTGAGTTGCCCCCAAAATCCCCCATTTTTAATGGACATTCAAAATTTCCGATTGCTTCAACAGATACTTTGGGTTAAGTTAGTATCGTTCCCCAAATGATATTTGTTTGTTTTAACAAACACAAAAGTTAAAGGGGGGCGAAGTGACTTTATAACCACCCTGTACAAAGTAAAAACTTTGGTTTCGGTACGATTGTAAAACTAACCCAAAATATACTTACACCAGATGTGAATAGAACTTATCTGATAAAAAAACAAAATGGCGAATGAAAGTGAAACTAAATAAGCGTCGTTCTCACAGTACCTCGACGTGTTCCTGTATTAGTCATCGAACCTTTGTCAGGAAAAGTCTGAAGATATTTAGAGAAAGAGAGAGAGAGTATAGAGGAGGAGGAGCGGTATGCAACATTCCGTAGCGAGTTCAAGGCGCGAGATGGCGTGCCGTACTTTCCTGAATTATTGAATGTCCGTTGTTATGTCCTTGATTGACTTCTGACGATTTGGAAACTCTCGCGTCTGTCAGGTGTAAAGAATGTAGCGCTTTTAGTTTCTAATCCAACTATTCCGTCGGTTTGTACTTATAGTTTCAATAGCTGTCGTACCCGGCTTCTGTATTGCGTGAAATCATCAACATGATTAAAAAACATGAATAATGTTTAAAAACTAAACATTATTGCGGTTAAAAAAAAAACATATTTTGGTTAGCGTTCACTATTTTGCGCCGAATGACTCCATATACTGTATCTGTAAACGAAATTCCAATTTCTTTAAGTACGTACAACAATGTCCACGATTAATGTTAGGTTTCTAAATGCTTTTTAAATCACACAGGCCTACAGATATTGCTCCAAAAGAAACATTCTGATTTGCAAACCATTTTCCTCAAGGAACAAGGAAAAGGAGAGTATTGAAATTATTTGACCTAATTCGTTCCAGCTGTAAAAACTTTGGTTTAGAATATAAAATACCGAACATTTTGTGTAGATTTCTCCGTTATCTATTTTAAATGACCGTTTAGAAAATTGTAAGATTTTTAACTACAATTTTAATAAATTTGGTCCGAGTAAAGTCAGTGACATAGTGGTGGCGCGGAGAACGGACAATTCTAGACTGAAAACATCGGTCTCAGCTTCTGTTCATCCCTGATTTACCGTCCCCTTGCTCTGAGAACCATCTGATACAAAAAGAAGGAATTGTAAGGAAAAACCGTGGTTGTACGAGGCCACTTTTTTTAGGTTGGCTGGTGGCGCCGGCTGGCTCGAATTGCAAGCTGCGATATCGTAGGGTAGGGTGGTGGGGGTAGCGGAGATCTGGATCCTGACGCGTGCGCAGTAGGTAATAAAGAGATGTATCTATATATATATATATATATATATATATAAGTCAAATCCACTGACTCACTGATCACGATTTCTCAAAAACTATTGAACGGATTGGAACGAAATTTGGTATGTAACTTCCTCTAGGACCATAGGTGCTCACTAAGAAAGGTTTTTAATAAATTCGAAATTTTAGGGGGGGGGGTG
>JAGFPH010005582.1:14158-38603 GCA_018207615.1 Philaenus spumarius
CATTATCAATAACTAGACCTACTATTAAATTCTATTATGTCTTATTTATTTTAATTAGGATGTATGTGTAGGAATATTATAATCTAACTTTAGGTTGCTCACTACCAATTACCGTATATTAACAATAAATAGGGATAATATTAAATTCTTATAATATGTACCTATTATTTATTTTTAAATAAGATGTAATATAGTGGTTTCTTATTTTAAAATTCCTTAACGCCAAGCTTTTATTGGTTTGTGTATGTTGAAACATGATTGGCCTAAACTTAAAATAAAGTACCAGGAGACCGAGCTAAAGCTCTATTGTAAGCAGGGCTATGATTTCAATAACTATTATTGTAAATTTCCGTGAACATCGTTTAGGTTAGGCCTATAACATTAAACAACTAAATAAAGGGTATGTTTATTTAGCAGAAGTATTCGTTGCCATGGTAACTATAAATCGATACAACATTAGGCTTACCTCTAATAAAATACAGTTTAAAAGAAAACAGATGATTATTGTAATGGCATTGAAAACATTTGCATCAGCTGTGCTTCGTTTAAAAGAAAACAGATGATTATTGTAATGACATTGAAAACATTTGCATCAGCTGTGCTTTGTATTGTTTAAAATGGACAAATTTCACTTTTTAATTTAATAAAAAGACGTAGAAAACGAATTTTCCCAGACTGGTGACCATTTCCAATCGATTTCTCGTGGCCAAAAGCCCCATATAAAATAAAAAAATAAAAAATCCTTAGACGGAGATTCCAGATCCATTTAGCAGACAGACAATTATCTCTCGCTTTAGAAGATAAGATATTATTTTGTACTAAGCTAGACATCCGAATCAAAAATGTTTTATCTGTTATTTTATTCAATTGGTTGCCATGGTAATGAATATAAGAAATAAATGAGTTATGCATCAGCAGCAGTCTAGGCCAAAACTATAATTAATTCATTGTGTTTAAATAAATTTACCAATCTTAACATCTTAAATACATACATAATGTAGATGTTTGTGCACATCTTTGGCATAGTACGTATTGAATAATATAAGTTTCATCTTTCAATTGTCGTATTTTAGTTTTTTTATAATGTTGCTTATTTATTGGTATATAACAGCTGTTAGACGCTATGGGTTTAACGCCATACTTCATCCTGTGAATTTTTCCGACTAAATTTTTAATTATTGAAATAAAACATGTTTTTATCAAAATGAATTCTAGCCTATGTTACCCAGGAATAGTGTAGTTTTTTATTGAAACAAAAAATGTTTCAATTGGTTCAGTAGTTTCAGAGATTACCCCTTACATACAATTCATACAAACAAACAAACAAACATACTCACAAACAAATTTTAGCTCTTTATAATATTAGTATAGAAGTATAGATATAGACTATAGGCCTATTATTGCAATTTCAGAGATGGTTATGTACTTTGAGGTACATTTTGGTTGCAAAACACTACACTCGGTATCTTTCGGCCCAAGGAAACAATTTAACAGATATTTTAAAGGTACAAGTTTCTTACGATGCCTGTGCAACGCTCCAGCTCTAAATATTTATTAAAAAAACACCCAATTTTCAAAAAATGGAGGGTAAAAAAACTCATTTTTTTAATTTGTAACCGTACAGGAGCATAAGCAAAATAGCTCAGTTTTTTTATTTCAGCTAAATTAATACCTTGTGTAATTGTCCTAACAGAAGTTTGGATTATTAAAAACAAGCTGTGTCACTATAAAATAGATGACATACGTTTTTATAGTAAAATGTTATGATGGGTACAGGGCAGGCTTTATTGTACACCAGCACGACTGTTGTCAGTAGCAGTGTGTGAGAGAAAGAGAGGGAATAAGTGTGATCAGCTGATACCGGTACTCTGTCTATCAACGTCAACGGTCTATAAACTTTTACGAAACTATTCAGCCCAATGCGTATCTTCATTTTATTCAAACCATTGTGAATAAACATGTCTATCGTACTATGTTCCCGCTTTGCAATTACAATTAGTCATCAGATTTCTATCTGGATTTGATAACGTCGTTGTTTGTGCTTCTTTGTCGGCATCTATATAGATTAACCTCTTAGTGTGTGTGAATTCAAAACCAAAACAAGTCGTAATTAAAATGATGAATTATAAATAAATAAAACCTTGAAATGAAACTTGATATTTGTTGGTTCCTAGATTGTGCTTATATTATGTTTGAAAAACTACAATAATAATGTTTATTTGATAGCAGTTCGGTTATATAAAGTTATAATGTATAAAAATAAACCCTTTAAAATATATTATATTTTGTTAAATTAAACTATATTCAAGTAAAAACTAGAAGTTAACTTCCTTGAAGCTCCAATTCTACAAAGAAAACTTTTTTAACTTCTGAAAGTAGTAAAACTAACCTAATGTACTCTATGTAACATACAGTTTTGTTGTCTATAAGTGTTAAAAGCTTTATGTTTTGTATGTAGCCTACTGAACATCGTTTGGAAATTAGGACAACCTGCATCTAATTTTTTCATCTAAAATATTTGTTAATCACTCCACTAGGTAGAAAAGGCAGCAAACTGGGATACCATTTTGCTGCCTTTTCTACAAACATTCAAACATATCTCACTTTTATAACAACCAATTTTCTTAGTGGCATCTGATTAAAAATTAAATTTTATAAAAAAAGTTTTTCTTTAAAAAAATTTGTATGATTTACCTTTTTTCCGGTATTTTAATTTAAAGATTTTAAAGGACCGCTATTTTGAAAATAAACATTGTAAATCCCAGGATGAAATTGTTTTTCCTGGGATTAGGTTTTTGTATCATAAAGCTATGTAATAAAATTTAAATGTATTGCAAAGAGTCGTTTCAAATTAAAAATTGTTATGTGAATAAACAAAATGGTGGCTGTACGGGTAACTATTGGTATTCGGAAATTTTTAACATATTTTATTTAGTCCAGGAACAACACCCTAACATATCTGACATGAATTCTAAAACACCCTGTAAATAGAGATTATTGTTGACAAGACAGTTTGGAGTCAGTACAAGTATATTTAGCAGTCCCAGCGAGCTGAAAGGGACACCGGAAGAATAGGGGGGAAAGGAAACTACTGCGTCAGACACAGCGTTGCCAAGTGTCGGTCGCCAAATGGTTAATCGTTTTGAAAAGTTTATATACATTCGCGTATAAGTCTACAACCGCAGCGCTCCTCACTTAACTTTCGTGAACTAATGATATACAAATAATCAAAACTATGACTAATTTGGCGGCCTTCTGAAACTTAAAACTTAGGTCTGTTTTAATGTTAATAGCATGAAATAGAGGTTCGGCGATCTGGCTGCCGTATGCGGCTGCTAAATGGCCTGGCAGCCATATAGCATACGTTTTTCCCCATGTATGGCAGTCAAACAGCACCAAAATCGTGCATATATATATATATATATATTACTTTAAATAAATTCGGTAACCCAAATGGCCATCATAACCAGGTTACCATCATAAAAAATAAATAGTAAATTAGCAAAAGAAAAGGTCTTCAATCACGTAACACTTTCAAAATAATTCGACCACGCAGCTGAACCGCTGACGTGAGTTGAGCAAATTTCCAAAATTAAGTTTATAGGCCTATGTTTTAGGGTTTCAACCAACAATTTGGGAAATAGGTCTATTCACGACGGTGCTGAATAGCTGCAAAATGGTTCGCACGCCATTCCCCATATTGGGAGTGTCTTCAATACACAAACCATTGCGTGCTTCGCACGCCAACCCCCATATTGAGAGTATCTTCAATACACAATGCATTGCGAGCTTCGCACGCCTACTCCCATATCAGGAGTATCTTCAATACACAATGCATTGCGTGCCTCGCACTATATTAAACTATATTGGAGCCTGACACAAAAAACATTTTTTGAAAAATTGCTAGTCTAGTAATTTATTTTGTGGGGTTCCAAATCTAGTCCTTAAATGTTGAGTCATTTTTGGCGTGCGGGTTAGCAAATTTTACTGTGTTACATTTATCCATTTTGGAGATCATCTACTGTGACAGACGAACAGATGGGAGATCCTAAATAAGTTTAGAGTGTATCAATATTTAATGCGGAGTTCTTGCAACAATCGTTTTAGAATCACGTGATATAAAATTGACAAACCCTTCTGCGTAAAGAAATTGTCTGTAAGAATGGGCGAAGACGTATAACAAATTTAGTTTCAGAAGGGGCGTTACAGAGACCAGAAATTGGCAAGTCGAGGAAAGCGGTACGATCGTGTGAAGCAGTGTACGGAACGAAGTTCACGCCAGACGGGACGGCGTCGTTGAAAACGTGCTTTGAATAGAACCGTCCGCGTGTTACTGTAATCATAGATGTATCGAGTTTCAACACTCTGTTATAGTCGGGGATCTGTGTTGAAGTAAACCTGGACAAAATACGCAGAGTGCAGATAGACGGGATCTATGTTGTAGTAAACCTGGACAAAATATGCCGAGTGCAGATAGACGGTAGACGAGGGTCTGTGTTGAAGTAAACCTGGACAAAGTATGCAGAGTGCAGATGGACGGGATCTATGTTGTAGTAAACCTGGACAAAATATGCCAAGTGCAGATAGACGATATACGAGTGTCTGTGTTGAAGTAAACCTGGACAAAATATGACAATTGCAGATAGACAACCAAGCGTTGTTTAGGCACTTTTCTTAGTTACTAATGTTCCAGCAAAAATAAAGGAATATTTCATTTTTACGAAGGATAATATTAGCGTGTGATATTTTTTTGGTGTAGTAAACTTTTAAACGTAAATAAATATCGAGCTTGACTTGTGAGAAGATATACTTGATAGAATAAACTTTGAACACAAATTCTCACAACTGATAAGTTTACTAACTCAAACGCGTTTCAACGACAAAGTCGCCATCTTCAGTCATGCACGAGCTACAATAACTCCTCAACTAAACTTTACTTAGTGTTTATATGCGAATGAATATAAGTACAAATATTTTATGCATGTTTTGCAGATTTTTTTGGTGTAGTTTTAGAAAATAATTAACTGATTTGAGAAAAAAACCTTTCTCTGCTGTACAGCTTAGATCTACCCGAACAATGGAAGCTTAAAATCTTCGTGCTACCGTTTGGGCCAGAAAGGAAACAAGCAATGACTATATAGCAAATAGGATTGTATTTTCCCCGTTGAGTGAGAAAAACCTTAGTGATTGTCTTAAGTCTCTGATATAAAATTGGTCTTATAAAATTCCAAAGGGAGCCACCAAAGTTGTCGCAATATTAAAATTCCCACAACGACTAACCCGTTCGTGTAACTGAGATTAATGTGTTACAAATTCGATGCTAAATACTCTTTATAACTTCGTTTGAAGTGAAAAATTATTTCCATTACAGCTGATTTTATTCTTACAAAAAATGTTTATCTCTAATTTTTAGGTTATGTTTTTGTTAAGGTAAGGCTTGTTGTTGTTTAAGGTTTATAATAACTCCTGTTATTTCGTAAATTTGTTAATTTTATTATTTAGACGTTCTGTATTATTTTTACCGGTTTAATGTTGATTTTATGATTAATCCTTCACCTTTATTAAAAAGAAATAGTAAAGCACATGTGTGGTAGCACGTATATCTTCCTTACTGATTGTACATGTTAATAATTAACTATTAGATGAGTCATTCATTAACTGTATTAAATATTTAATTTTTTGTTCCAGGTAAACCATTTGAACATCTGTATTCATACCAGCTGTTTTCTTCTATTTGTAAGTTACAATTTTTTTTTAGAAATAAGATTTGGGTTAAACCTCTAACTGTTATAACGTAAATCTTCGAAGAAAGTTATTGACATTTCTGAATGAAAGTGTTGTACACATGATTTTTTTTATTTTTAAATAATTACAAGTATCGATACCACCTTATATACTCGTAAGATTCAATAAATAAAATTGAAATCCACCTAACATCTGAGTTATATTTAGTTCTATAAAATTCAATCAAAATCATCGCTGCTAAACTGTACTCTTCTGATGTTTCCACTGTAAGATGATAACGGTTATTGTAAGAAACCCGCATTAGATAATAGTCAATCGTATGTTGTTGCGGTCTTGTTATAGATATTTTCACTGGCAACAATTAATTCTTTAGTTTACCTTTTCGGTTTGTCTGTAACAATTTAGGTCTGCATTACACTATCAAAGTTCTTTGTCAAAGATCTTTGATCAAATTTCTTTGATGAAATATTTGACAGTGTAATATGCAATCTTTTTTTCAAAGTTGGCACCCGTCAAATTTATTTGTCAAAGGTTCAAAGGTTTTCAATACACAATGCATTGCGTGCTTCGCACGCCAACCCCCGTATTGGGAGTATTTTCAATACACAATGCATTGCGTGGTTCGCACGCCAACCCCCGTATCGGGAGTATTTTCAATACACGATGCATTGCGTGCTTCGCACGCCAACCCCCGTATTGGGAGTATTTGCAATACACAGAACATTGCGTGCTTCGCACGCCCACCCCCGTATCGGGAGTATTTTCAATACACAATGCATTGCGTGCTTCGCACGCCAACCCCCGTATTGGGAGTATTTTCAATGCACAGAACATTGCGTGCTTCGCACGCCAACCCCCGTATTGGGAGAATTTTCAATACACCGAGCATTGCGTGCTTCGCACGCCAACCCCCGTATCGGGAGTATTTTCAATACACAACGCTTGCGTGTTTCGTTAGAGTAAAGTATTTTTGTTGAACCTTCGTAGTTTTCTTATTTAATAGATCAGATCAAACTCACAAGAGAGTAAGGCTGTGTAACTTACTGCATCCATGTGTATTGTACGTTGTAGTTTAATCAAGCAAATCTAAATATCAGTATGCATGCAATGCACAATGATGTAAAATATGTTGGTGGATCCTCTCTTGTGTTGTCTATTTCATTATTTTATTTGCACTTTTTAAACCTATTTTAATTTTTATTAATAAATTTCGGGATTTCGGGAGGGGGTGGGGGGTGGACACTCTAACTCCCCCCTGGCTTATTATGTAGTAAGTTCTAGCGAACAAGGTCAATCTCGCAAGTGTCTAATATTTATCGTCATTAAACATATAATAAATACGTTAGAAATGAATAAATCGGATCGGCTTCCAAAAAGATCGATCTTTGCTTACACACATGTTAAACTGGAGTTGGCAATTTGTCTGTAAAGCTTTGCAATTAAATCTGAAGAACGTAGCCGGTTGTTAACAAGCGTTGGCTTTGGACTGCGTGGAATCATTAAGCCGTAGATAAAAAGCCGGGCACGAGCATTAGCGACACTTGGGGCTTTGTTAACTCGACATGTTGCCTGACGGGATGTTCTTTATCAACAAAACACTGCTTCGAAGGCTTCGGATGAGCAATAAAAATCTTGGAAAAGGTCAATCGGTTGTAACGAGTTTTGTTTGCGCGCACAGATTTAACGCGGACGTTGACGCGACGGCTGATCACGGTAGCGTTATCGCGTAGACAAGATCGCGTACCAGATAGTTCGTGTAAAATGACAGATTAATCCCTGACAAAACCAACAAGTGTTGCCAAGTCGACAAGGTACCGGTAGATAGTAATAAACCCGGAGAGATTAAAGATTTTGTCAGCACATGGACATCTTCAAAGAAGTAGTGGTTTCTACGCATCGGCTGTTCCATGCTAACCAATGGGTTTTTGATAACGCTTGGGGACCTGTTACTTTGTTCTAAATTTTGTTCCATCAAGCACCTTTTTTCGGGATGTAAAACATGTCCGTAGGAGGTTTTGCCCACCGAATTGCATTCAAAGGATGATGCGGGACATAGGTCCTTGGACCACCATACGGGATGCATCCCAGGCGTAGAAAGTGTTTTAATATATACTGAATTATTTATTTTTTTATTTTTCCGGTTACACAGTTCCTCAGCAAGGGATATTTAATTAAATTACAAGTGAAAAAACATAGACCAAGACCGGGAGTTGAACCCGGGACCTTCACGTTTCCGTCGTGATGCTCTGCCAACTGAGCTACCCTGATATCTCCAGATATTGGTCGATGTTATCTCACATGTAATTTAATTAAAGTTTCTTAATATATACTTAATGTTTGAGTTTATATGTTTTTTTTTTTGTGTAACGTTTGACGACCTTGCAAGAGTGACAAGTGTCTGATGATGAGTAAATCTCCGAAACGCACCGTATAAAAGAGAGAAGAAAGTCACGTGACGGAAATAAAGTAAGTGATTAAGCTTAATTAATTATATCACGTTGTCTTGGATACCAAAGGAACGTGAATCTTAAATCATTGTATTTGGATAACTTAATAGAACTCCGATCCAATGCAATATTTGAATCCACTGGAAATTCGACGATAGTGGCGCTATCCATTGGGAAAACGACGGAAGCTATGTGAAGCACCAATGCTACCCTAGCGCTACCTCGCGGCGCGATCATGTACTATTTTCCCGACAACCTTTTTTTCGGCACAACCTTTTTTTTTTCATGCATAATCTATTTTATTATTCATGATCTATGCTTAAATGCAATCTATTTGCAACGACAATAATTCTTATTATTGTTACTGAGGAACGAATAAACGCACGGTAAAAGTTTCACTAAGGTGTCTGTATTACTTGTTGAGAAATGGTTCCGAAAAATAGTTACTTTAACATGGGCGGCATGAGGACGAATGCTCTAGCATCTCAGGCAAAAATGATCGCTGAGAGTTTTCGCCTTTAACAAAAAAAGAAGAGGTGTCACGTTTAAAGGTAGAGACGATAAATAGCTGTCGTATAATTGGTACATCTCTGAGGATGTTATAACGTGGAAAACTCCTGCTCGCAGTGAATTGGATCGTTGAAACCCCTTCCACAAATATAAATAAAATAGCCTTCTATCCGAACGAATCGAACTTTTAAAAACAATTTAACACTTTCAACGCACGCGACTTTTTATAAAATTAGTGGCAGACAGTCGATTAATCTCGCGTGGCTTGTCATGACCACCCACATTTCGAGGGTGCAGAGAGAACATCTGTAAACCATAGGAACCCATCTGTCGCACGCATCTGTCCTGCGCCGTAGACAGTATGACATTGTTGTTGTTTAATAATAGGCGACCTTGTAATTGAACATAATGGCTGCCGTACGTGACGTATACAAATAGTTTAAGTAATTAATTTATAAAGTTACTAGCTGACCCGGCAATGCATCGCTATTGCATAATTATTTTGGTGAAATAAATGCGACAAATGATCGTGATTTAGTAACTTTGACCCCCAAACCCCCTCCCCCTATGATTTCGAATTTTTTTAAACCCTTTCTTAGTGAGCACCTATGGCCCTAGAGGAAGCTACATACCAAATTTCTTTCTAATCCGTTCAGTAGTTTTTGAGAAATCTTGATTTAGTAATTTTTACCCCCCAAACCCCCCTAAAATTTCCAATTTTAAAAACCCTTTTTTAGTGAACACTTATGGCCCTAGAGGAAGCTACAAAAAAAATTTCGTTCCAATCCGCTCGGTAGTTTTGAAGAAATCGTGATTTAATAACATTGATCCCCCCAAACCCCCCTAAAATTTCCAATTTTTTAAAACCCTTTTTTAGTGAACACTTATGGCCCTAGAGGAAGCTACATACCAAATTTCATTCCAATCCGTTCGGTACCGTAGTTTTGAAGAAATCGTGATTTAATAACTTTGATCATCCCAAACCCCCCTATAATCTCGAATATTTTCAAGCCCTTTCTTAGTAAGCACCTATGGTCCTAGAGGAAGCTACATACCAAATTTCATTCCAATCCGTTCGGTAGTTTTGAAGAAATCTTGATTTAATAACTTTGATCCCCCCAAACCCCCCTAAAATTTCGAATTTTTTCAAACCCACTCTTAGTAAGCACCTATGGCTTTAAAGGAAGCTACATACCAAATTTCATTTCAATCCGTTAGGTAGTTTTTGAGAAATCGTGATGAGTGAGTGAGTGGTATTTCGCTTTTATATATATAGATAACTATTTAGGCCTACTCTATTTCGAGCTGAGTGAATCTATAAATGGATAAGCTATATAATATATATTTTAATACATCTCTTTATTAAATAAATTCCTGTCGTTTAAGTAAAACCGGGCCCTACTGCGCATGCGTCAGGATTCAGGTCTCCGCTACCCCACCACCCTACCCTACGATCTCGCGGCTTGCGATTTAAGCCAACCGGCGCTACTAGCCAATCCAAAAAAGTCGCCTCGTACATCCATGGTTTTTCCTTAAAATTCCTTCTCTTTGTATCGGATGGTGCTCGGAGCAGGGGAACGGTAAATCAGCGATGAACAGACGCTGAGACGAATGTTTTCAGTCCAGCTTTGTCCGCCCTCCGTGCCACCACAAGGTCGCTGACTTTACTAGGACCGAATTTATTAAAATCACTCTGTACGCTCGGAGATTTCCCCAGGTTGAAGACACGACTTAAATTGTAGTTAAAAATCTTACAATTTTCTAAACGGTCATTTAAAATAGATAACGGAGAAAGCTACACAAAATGTTCGGTATTTTATATTTTATAAGTGTTTATAGCTGAAACGAATTAGGTGAAATAATTTCAGGATTCTCCTTTTCCTTGTTCCTTGAAGAAAATGGTTTGCAAATCAGAATGTTTCTTTTGGAGCAATATCTGTAGGCCTGTGTGATTTAGGAACCATTTAGGAACATAACATTAATTGTGGACATTGTTGTACATACTAAAAGAAATTCGAATTACGTTTACAAATATACTAGCTGGCCCGATCCGGCTTTGCACGGATAGACAAATCAAAGTTAAATGTATAATAATAACAAATAATATTACATCGATAAATATAAATTACAGTGTGTATTTCTTATGGGGATTTTTATTAACTTTGACCCCTAAACCACCCCTAAAATTTCCAATTTTTTAAAACCCTTTCTTAGCGAGCACCTAGGGCCCTAGAGGAAACTACATACTAAATTTCATTGCAATCCGTTCAGTGGTTTTTTCAGTTACTTTGACCCCCCAAACCCCCATAAAATTTCGAATTTTTTTATTAAACCTTTTCTTAGCGAGCACTTAGGGCCCTAGAGGAAGCTACATACCAAATCGCATTCCAATCCGTTCGGTGATCTTGGAAAAATCGTGATTTAGTAACTTTGACCCTCCAAACTCCCTCTAAAATTTCGAATGTTTTGAAAACCTTTCTTAGAGAGCACCTGTAGTCCTAGAGGAAGCTACATACCAAATTTCATTCAAATCCGTTCAGTAGTTTTAGCGAAATCGTGATTTAGTAACTTTGACTCCCCAAACCCCTAAAATTTCGACTTTTTTAAAAACCCTTTTTTAGTGAGCTCCTATGGCCCCAGAGGAAGCTACATACCGAATTTCGTTCCGATTCGTTCTGTAGTTTTTGAGAAATCGTGATCAGTGAGTCAGTGTATTTTTCTTTTATAATATATAGATGGAGTCACTCGGCACAAAATAGTGAACGCTAACCAAAATATGAATTTTTAAAACCATAATGATGTTCAGTTTTCACATGTTGATGATTTCACGTAACACAGAAGCCGGGTACGACAGCTATTAAAACTATAAGTACAAACCGACGGAATAGTTGCATTAGAAACTAAAAGCGCGACATTCTTCAGACGTACACCTGAACACGCGAGAGTTTCCAAATCGTCAGAAGTCAATCAAGGACATAACAACGGACATTCAATAATTCAGGAAAGTACGGCACGCCATCTCGCGCCTTGAACTCGCTACGGAATGTTGCATACCGCTCCTCCTCCTCTATACTCTCTCTCTTTCTCTAAATATCTTCAGACTTTTCCTGACAAAGGTTCGATGACTAATACAGGAACACGTTGAGATACTGTGAGAACGACGCTTATTTAGTTTCACTTTCATTCGTCAGTTTGTTTCTTTATTAGATAAGTTCTATTCACATCTGGTGCGAGTATATTTTGGGTTAGTTTTACAATTGTACCAAAATCTAAGTTTTTACTTTGTATATTTATACTAGTAGTTCTTTGAACAGTAGATCTCGCTCGTTGAAATAACAAATGTGGTTTTGAGCTTAGGTTAAAAATAGTGTGCCAGTAAGGAAGTAAGCAGAAGGTTTAGCCAGTGAAACATTATTTTGCAATTCCCGCGATTTCGGACTTTCTAGTTCTCGGTTTTTTTTCTTTTCTTGAGCTTTAACTGCTAAAGATTTCTTTTGGGGCCATTGTGTTTTATGTAAGTTAATAATGCGTAAGGTAGCTACAGATATCGCGTTATTGAGGGAAAACATAGAATGAAATATTTACATACTTAAATAACTAAAACTTAACAATGTATTTACAGTTCCATAACATATTCCAATATTAGAAATAATTTAAAAAAACAAACGATGTTAAAGCGTCGTGATAGTGATCTCAACCCATGTACCAACACTTCCCACGGTGTCCAACGGTCATTTTTTGTATGTCCTTTATCACCGCGAGGTTTCATTTGTTTCATCTCATTTTGTAATTCAAGTAAAGCTAAGTCAAATACTTTTATGAAATAATAATTTACAAGTATACAGTTCAATTCTTTGATTTATTCTCTACACTTTCTTATAATAATATGTCATTTTTGGGCAAAGGATATATTCCTAAATTACTATTCAACACAGGCCTAGTTTTGTTAGCAGTCTTGTAATATGAACATAAAAACTGGTGTTTTCAAAATAAGAAATTTGAAATTGATAAATATTTTTATACAGTTCTATTTAGAACTAAATTACGAAAAAAGAACTAATTACATTTATGAAAAAAAAAAAAAAATTTGTACTACTTTTTATGTAGACTTAAAGTTGAACTTTTTCCTTTCGTGACTGAATGTGTCTTGAGCCAGTAATTTTGTTAATTTTACTTCAATCATTTTTTCTTTTGGCATATACGAGTTCTTTGAATCTTTATCTACAAAAAAGCTATGGAACACTTTTGAATTGGTTTGGAATAAACGTATAAAAACATGGTTGAAATACAAAAATTTGGACGATTTTTAACAAATTTTAAATTTACTGTCATTTTGTGAGCTTACCGTTAGGGATACGGGAAAAAATCAAGAATACAATTTTGTTGAAAATCTAATTTGCTACCCGCAAAATGTTATTAGTTTTTAAATTCGACTTACGGTTAAGCCACAAACTGGCTTTGGAAAAAAGCTTACACTGAGAGAAACGGTCCGGCCCCCATTTTTATTTTATTTATTAAGGGGTTAAAAATAAAAATGGAAAATACCGTATATTTACATGGTTCGGTCTAGGAATAAGGAACATTCATGCAAAAAATCTTCAAAATCGGTCAAGGCGTTTGGCCGTAATCGGGGCAGACAGACACACAGACGAAATGCCGAACGGTCGAGTTAAAACGGAGACCTCGCTTCGCTCGGTGAAAGATCCATTTAAAGTCGCGAAATATATTATTAAAAGATATGAAGATATAAAAAATATGTTGATTATTGACTATTTAAATATTGATGGCCGCCATTTTGAAAATATTCGAAAGAACGTTTTGGTTTTTCATGCAGTAAAAAAAAGACGGATAACTCGAAAACAAAGCATTTTCAAACCTATATTCACAGGACATTTTTTCATTAATATGTTATGTAGAATCACTTCCTTTAAAATACACCCTGTTTATAACAAGCCTCTGCATATTAAACATGTTACATTGCACATTGCAATTTTTGAGACAAATCGTAACAAACAAACATGCAACAGTTTCTTTTTGTAAGCAGCACGGGTGACTCACTGTCCAGCGTATAGTTGTGTAAATATTGACCGACACTTTCCTCGTAATGAATCATTAACTGGTTCGTTTTACACAAATACGTTAAACTGTTGAGGCCAACGGTTATCCGCGTTTCAAGGTGATAAATTTAGAAACGACGACGTTGATGAGTCATTGTTCGAGTGAATCAGAAAACCGTAAAAGTTATTGTTCGAGATAAACACTGTTTGGTCGTTATCCTCTTGCAACGCCTTGGGTATAGGCGACTAGCTGGCCCGATCCGGCTTTGCACGGATAGACAAATGAAAGTTAAATGTATACTATCAAAAAATATACTATACCAATAAATATATTACACTATGTATTTCTTATGGGGATTTTTAGTAACTTGATCCCCCCCCAGACTCCACTAAAATTTCGATTTTTTTAAAAAAACCTTTCTTATTGAGCACCTACGGCCCTAGAGGAAGCTACATACCAAATTTCATTCCAATCCGTTCGGTAGTTTTGAAGAAATCGTTTTTTAATAAATTCGATCCCTCCAAACCCTCCCTAAAATTTCGAAATTTGTCAAACACTTTCTTAGTGAGCACCTACGGCCCTAGAGGAAGCTACATACCAAATTTCATTTCAATCCGTTCGGTAGTTTTTGAGAAATCGTGATGAGTGAGTCAGTGAGTGAGTGAGTGGTATTTCGCTTTTATATATATAGATAGATGGACAATTCTTCGCCAGTAGGATTGTTTGACAGAGAGTCACCACACACTTAGAGTAGGCCACACAAATGGCTCTCCACCTGTTTAAATTAGTGTCTACTTCCCCAAATATTTTATAATTTAAGACTTATAAATATTAAGTCTTATTGTTAAAACCTTTTTACTATAAAATTTTAAACTATTTATTTTTCAACTAGTGGACCCGGCAATGCTTCGCTATTGCTTTATTTAATTTTAAGGGTAGTTATCAAATTTCATTCTTTTGACTTAAGTTATTGAATTGCAAATGGTGTTTATGTCAACAATTTATATAAACAATTTATATAAACAATATTTTAAACAGCATGGTATGTAAGTAAATAGATATGTAACAACCGATATTTGAATTGAATTATAATACAGTAAGCATTTTTCGTTGATTTTCGTTTGTGTTGTTTGGCAATCTAACCTAAAAAAGCTGTTTTGGTTTTTGAAGAATAATAACCCGATTATAAATTAGAGAAATTGGTTGCAAATAAAAGTGTTTTGGTTCGTTGTAGGCCTAACCTAAAATTATGTTCAGTTTTTGATCCATAACAGTTGTTTTATTTATAATAATATGTAACAACCGATGTTTAAATTTAATTATAATATAGTATTCCTAAGCATGTTTTTTTGATTTTTGTTTGTGTTTGCTTTTAATTTGTCAATCTAATCTAAAAAGCTATTGGTTTTGAAGAATAATAAACTGATTATAAATTTGCTAAAGTTGCTATGGTAATGAATGTAAACAAACATGTGTTACTAAGCATTTTATACGAACAGCTGTTTTTGAGCGCTATGGTCTTGAGTCCATACAAAAGAGGCGGTTTAGTTTTTTCCAAATTTGAAACTTTTTCGGGAAACTTTTCAAATTTTTCTTTATATAAAAACCTAGTTCGGACTATTACGAACATTTTAAAACAAAAAATTGCCAAATTGGTCCAGCAGTTCTCAATTGATGCGATTTCAAAGAAACAGCAATTCATTTTTATTATATAGATAATGTTATCTATTACGTCGTTAAGTAAAACAGAATTGCAGCCCAGTGCATTCATGGTCCCATGATCATGATGTTACTCGCAGTGAAGTAGCATTTTTTATTTAGCGTCTGGAGTTAAATTAAGTGTATATTTCATCCCCAAGTGGACTTTAGATGCGTATACAGTTGCCTTGCGTATTGCGGACGTCAGTCGTATTCATTAAGAAAGGAAACAATTTAATTTCAATTTGAAGATTTTAATCCCAAAGAAGAAACGGGCCGCGTGATATGAATCGGTGCCCAGCCATATAAGGCTAAAGAGAGGGAAAAAAGAATTGCAACCCTAAAATAATTCGATCATACAGCTGAACCCACTGACGTGAGTTGAGCGGATTTCAAAAATTTAGTTTATATGTATTAGGTGTTTCAAGTAATTTTGAGAAATTGATCTGGTCATGTATATTAGTAGAATTTGTTTTCTCCTCAGCTACTCGGCCCGGTTTATGCGCTGCTTCGTTCGGCTCGCAGCGAAAACACTCCATTTGCCAGTTTGCACTTCGACCTTGCCCCCTCGGATTGCTTCGCTTCGCTTGTAGTGGACCATCTCGCTTTTTACGCTACCTTTAGGAAACTTTTATGGTATTTTACGTAGGCCTACTGATCGATTTTGGGGGAACCAAAACGAGTTATAAAATCGTGCAAGTAAAAATTTGCAGAATAATCTACTATATTTATAATTTTAGATAAATCCCAAAACACGTTTAATTCTCAGACGAAAAATCTGTAAAAAAAATAATTTTTGGTAAAAAAAGTGTTGTTGGATTTTTGGCTAACGAACTCATCTCAGCCACTTAAAAAACAAACGTGTACACCAATTTTGACCGAATCGTACTTACACTGCGTCCTTTAGAGTGCGAACACATATATACATCTTAATGTTTATAATTTTAAAATACATATAATCACAAAACGTGTTCTGGGGACCATGGTCGGTGCTCACTGACTACTCCTGACCTTAGGTCACACTATACGAGTCACTGCAATAGCTTAATTTTACTTTCTCACTATACTATAGTATAGATAAAGTATAGTGATCGCAAAAAAAATCGATGTTGAGATTTTTGTGGAAATACCCGTTTTGGGACCCACTGAGTCCAAAAAAGTGTTTTTTTACAAAATGCCTGTCTGTATGTATACAAAGCCAGAGCGAAAACTATTCGATCGATTTCAAACAAATTTGCACCAGACATGTTAAGTAGGCCTGTATAGATGCATGAAAACGGTTTTGAAAAACAACCCCCTTTTTGGAAAAAAAACCCCAAAAAATCTCTTATTATTTTTTAAATAAAAAACGGCTTTAACGATTTTGATAAAATTTGGCTTATTTGTAATGTAGGGCTACCCTACCATATGCAATAAACCGGATCTTCTAAAAATTCTCGTTTAGCTAATAATAACTGATTTTTGGGTGTTCTTCGGCCATAAAGGTGGTTGTTTTTAAAAAATTTTCAAAACCTTTTTTTTTGTGCATCCCTAATTGACGTGTTTGGCGCAAATTTGTCCGAAATCGATCGAATATTTTTCTCTCTAGATAATAATAATATTTATTAGTTAATCTCCCTACTTTAATAAATCACCTCTTCTACCCCACCTACAGTTATGAAGTCACAATGAATCTGTTTAATAATTTAAATATGTTTGTGAGAAAGTATGCGCCAGTTCCTAGTACCGTTTATTCTTTATAAATTCGCTAAAAAACCAGCCTGAAGTATTTACTTAAAGAGTCAAAGTAAGTTTCTACTTTCCAACGTTGCTCTTCGGTCTTTTCCCTAACAAATGCGGAGCTAAGTTTTAACGCCGTCCCCTGCCATTTCCATGTCAAAATATCCCTACACGAAGCGGACTAAAAGGCTCCTTGACCCCCCCCCCCCCCCTCGCAACCAAGTAACGAATGTTTATGACCGTCTGAGAACCAGGATTCCTCCGTACACCCTCGAGGTATCCACTGTGTTTACTGTGAGGCAGTTTTCACCTTACAGAATTGGAAGAAACGATGGTACGGTTGGAGGTTCAGTTTTGGACTTGCAGAACTAGCCGAGGTCGCTGGGTCTAGACTAGAAGTGTAGTGAATGACTGAAGAGGTTTACGTTTAAAGAAAAAATTAATTAATTGATGTAATTTATGCAAAGTGTGTGACAAAAACTGAACGCGATCACAATTTGTTTTTTTTTTTTTAATGAACACACAACGGTTTCTGTGAGTCAAACTCTGTGAGGCCGACGCAGAGTGCATTGCGTGCTTCGCACGCCAACCCCTGTGTTAAGAGTATTTTAAATACACAATACATTGCGTGCTTCGCACGCCAATCCCCGTTATTTGGAGTATTTTCCATATACAATGCATTGCGTGCTTCGCACGCCAACCCCCATATCGGGAGTATTTTCAATACACAATGAATTGCGTGCTTCGCACGACAATTCCCGTTATTGGGAGTGTTTTCCATATACAATGCATTGCGTGCTTCGCACGCCATTCCTCATATTTTGAGTATATGCAATACAGAAATCATTGCGTGCTTCGCACGCCAACCTTCGTGTTGGGAGTATCTTCAATACACAATGCATTGCGTGCTTCGCACGCCATTCCGCATATTTTGAGTATATTCAATATAAAAACCATTGAGTGCTTCGCACGCCAATCCCCGTTATTGGGAGTATTCTCCATATACAATGCATAAACCAAAACAAAACACGGTCCCGAAGAGAGGGGCAACGAAGAACGATCGCCAAACATCGATCAAAGTACGATCCGACGTACCAAGACCGCGACTTCCCAAAACTCCCGACTTTCTCACAGTCCGACGCGAAGCCTTCGACTGATGTAAATTGACCGTTTAGCGGGTCGTGTTTTTGGTGCCCGTTTCTTTCGACGAAAGCGTTGCACAACTTTCAGCAGCGGATCACCGGACTGCGACTACAATGGCCGGAATAGACTTCACGGTGCATTGTGCCGAGGCGAGGAAGAAGTTTTTCTCATCAGCTGTGATTTCTAATCTATGTACATACGGCTGCCTAGTTAACGCTTGCGTAATAAGCGATGTGTGTTGCGCAGGTTTTCTTGGAAGACACGTAACATGAAGAGGATTCATTCAGACGTCCGTATATGTATATCAATAGTTGGTCGCGCAATAGCAACTTCCAATATGCAGAATGACGTGCGAAGCACGCTATGTATTGTGTATTGAAGATACTCCCAATACGAGGGTTGGCGTGCGAAGCACGCAATGGTTTGCTTATTGAATATACTCAAAATATGCGGAATGGCGTGTTTAGCGCGCAATGCATTGTGTATTGAAGATAATCCCAATTTGCAGAATGGCATGCAAAGCACGCAATGCTTTGTGAATTGAAAATACTCCCAATATACGGAATGGCGTGCGAAGCACGCAATGCATTGTGCATTGAAGATAATCCCAATTTGCAGAATGGCATGCGAAGCACGCAATGCATTGTGTATTGAAGATAATCCAAATATGCAGAATGACGTGCGAAGCACGCAATGGTTTGTTTATTGAATATACTCAAAATATGCGGAATGACGTGCGAAGCACGCAATGCATTGTGTATTGAAGATAATCCCAATTTGCAGAATGACGTGCGAAGCACGCAATGCATTGTATATTGAAGATACTCCCAATATGTGGAATGGCGTGCGAAGCACGCAATGTATTGTAACTTGAAGATACTTCCAGTATGCGGAATGGCGTGCGAAGCACGCAATGCATTGTATATTGAAGATACTCCCAATATGCGGAATGGCGTGCGAAGCACGCAATGCATTGTGTATTGAAGATACTCCTAATATGTGGAATGGCGTGCGAAGCACGCAACGCATTTTATATTGAAGATACTCCCAATACGGGGGTTGGCATGCGAAGCACGCAATGCATTGTATGTTGAAGATATTCCCAATATGTGGAATGGCGTGCGAAGCACGCAATGTATTGTAAATTGAAGATACACCTAATATGCGGAATGGCGTGCGAAGCACGTAATGCATGGTTTTTAGAAGATACTCCCAATACGGGGTTTGGCGTGCGAAGCACGCAATGCATTTTGTATTGAAAATAATCCTAATATATGGAATGGCGTGCGAAGCACGCAATGTATTGTAAATTGAAGATACTCCTAATATGCGGAATGGCGTGCGAAGCACGTAATGCATTGTTTCTTGAAGATACTCCCAATACTGGGGTTGGCGTGCGAAGCACGCAATGCATTGTGTATTGAAAATAATCCCAATATGCGGAATGGCGTGCGAAGCACGCAATGCATTTTGTATTGAAGATAATCCCAATATGTGGAATGGCGCGCGAAGCACGCAATGCATCGTGTATTGAAGATACTCCCAATACTGAGGTTGGCGTGCGAAGCACGCAATGCATTGTGTATTGAAGATACTTCCAATATATTCATAACTTCCCGTGCAAAATGTTTATTTTTATGAGGGTTTATACTGTAATTAAATGTTTTGAAATGCCAATGTTTTTAATTTGATTATTTGTGAGATTAGTTTCGTAATTTTTCCTCGTCCGTGTGTGTCAGCCCCGTAGTTCACTTTACCTTCTTTTGAAATATCATTTACCGGAAAGATACATTCTATCAACCCCAATTGCAGAGTTCGGTTCATTTACTCGGGCGATATTGCACACCGATAAACTTGCAACTTCTATCGCGACGTGCAAGCTTCCGTTACAAATTTAGCCAACTTTTCCAGTAAAAACATACACGCCGATTACATTCAAATACAGTTTAAACCGATTTATTTAATCAAGTTAATTTTGGAGTAACCAAACAATTTGTTTATTCGATAAAATAATTATAAAACACATCTTAATTTTTGTTGATCTTGAAATATTATAATTTTATCTATCTATTTCTATTGTATTAAAAAATCCCTGTCATTCACGCAAAAACTCTGGTCCTACTGTCAGGATCTACATCACCCGCATCCCCACCAGTTGTCTCGGTCCTAATCAATGGAACCAGTGTAAGAAAGTGACGGTTCCCAAACACTTTTTCACAATCATTTGAGTTTATAGGTTTCCTGTAATAGTCTATACTATAACACTACTACTTTTTTGAAACATAAGGTACTTTCGTAAATAATGAGGGCGTAGGAAATATTTTCGGCTCTATCTTAAAATCTAAAATTTTAAAATAAATATTTTTGATAGCCTTCAACCGTAAATTAAAAATGTATTTTTGGGGTAGTAAACTTGGGCACCCCACAATCTGATATTTTTTTTACATCAGATTATTTTAAAATATCCGATTAGGTACTTGTTTTATAACTGTGCCCTATTTTCACTGTGTTGTATTTTTTCCGTTCTCGGAACCCTATAAATATAAAAATATTTGTATCTCTCTATTGTAAAACAATTATTCCTGTAATTCAAGCAAAAACTCTGGCTCTATTGCACATGAATAGGATAAAGAAGACCGCTTCCCTGATCCAAATGCCTCAGTAAGAATCAATCGTAATTTCCTGAAAATATCAGGGTATACAATAATCTGTTTACATTGCGGGGGTTGGTGAGCGCCTGTAGTTCCCAATAACATGAAAACATTATTTGTCTATAAAATAGTTTTTTTTTTCAATTATTAGCGAATTTCCATAGGAAAAATGAGCTATTGCAGTGGCCCTAATGGTAAGACCCAAAATCGGGAGTAGCAAATGAGGACCGATCATGGTCCCCAGAACACGTTTTGGGGTGTCATTAAAAATCATATATATGTGTTCGCACTCTAGCGGCCACATTTTATGTCCGATTTGGTCCAAATTTGGTACACATGTTGGTTGTCTACGTCGCTCGGACGAGTTCGTTAGCCAAAAAATCCAACAATCGAAACACGTTTTTTGACCGGAAGTAAAAAATTTTTGAGATTTTTCCTACGAGAATGAATTTGTTTTTGAGTTTTTTGTGCAAATATAAATGTAGGATGTTATTCTGCACATTTTGTTTTTTTACGCGACCTTATAGCTCGCTTGGTTCCACAACGTAAAAAACCTTAAATGTACCCGGTTCAAAGCCATGTGATGGATTCTACCGAGGGGTTGGCGTGCGAAGCACGCAATGCTTTGTGTATTGAAGGTACTCCCAATATTCGGAATGGCGTGCGAACCATTTTGCAGCTATTCAGCACCGTCGTGAATAGACCTATTTCCCAAATTGTTGGTTGAAATCCTAAAACATAGGCCTATAAACTTAATTTTTTTAAATTTGCTCGACTCACGTCAGCGGTTCAGCTGCGTGGTCGAATTATTATATTTTTAAAAGCTACGATAACAATCCTTAACCGACAGACGGAGTGGCGATAATTACTCGTAAATCGTAGTACGGTAGTATTCTCGATCGCGTTAGTATGACCGTATACGGTACGTGTGACGTCATTCGCACTTCTGTAAAAGTACATAGGAAACGTACGGTATTTATGTGCCGAGTAGTTGGCAACACTTGGCAAGGTGATTTGTCATGATACATCATATGGAGTTCGTTAGGCGCAACAACAAATAAAGTGTTGCGTAAGCAATTTGGCAACAATGTTATTGTACTTCATACGTGTACCTAATGAGAGAAAGCGCTGTTATCGGATTATATAGTGCGCCTTATTTTGGATGCGCATTTAATGTCCTCGATTCCATAAACAAGGTAATGATGATATAGTAAACTGTTAAAGTTTCCACTCGTGGTGACAGGCTGAAACTGAAAGTGGCCCGTGAAAGGGCATTATAACAATTTGTCTTCCGCAAAGTTAAAGTTTAATCGAAAATTAATTTAATTTTATAAATTGTGCGATCGTTTATTTGAAAACTAATTATGCCATAGATATTCTACAGAGACGTATTACACATGTGTACCGCGTTTTAGTCGAAAATAACTTTCCAGTATTGTTATGGGCTGTAATTAGTAATAGTAATATTATTCATTATAGTCAGGTTTTTTCTTTAAAGAGATTAGCACTCAAATATGTTTTAAATGTTATGTGCCGTTTGATTTTACATATACAAATTTTATTTTTTACAAGAGTTCAAGCATGAGCTGCAATGCTCTGTGTATTGAAAATACTCTCAATACGGAGGCTGGCGTGCGAATTATATTTTGTTTATTAAAATTTTTTTTAACTAAAAATTAATTATTAATTTTGAAAAAATATTTACTGGTAACATTTAAACTATTCTATGCTAGAGGCCATAGAATGAAATGTTATCTTCAAAATAAAAAAAATCCAGAAGATATCTCTAATAGAACTTGAGATATGCCCGCCATAGTGGTTTAAAACGCGTAAAAATTTAATTTTCGGAAAACAGCCCACAAAAGAAACAAACACCACATCAGTTGCTAAGCAAATCTTGCAAGTGTATTTCTTTATATTGATTAGTATACATAGTATGTTTGAATTACTTACATTAAAACTCTCCTGCTCCGTAGATCTTTCCTTCTTTACCTTTTAGTTTTTGTTCACGGTAAGTTTTTATCATTGGAATTTTCTTTCTATATTCCTTGAACTAGTGACTCAAAATTGTGTGCAAGCTTTTATTTATCGTTAGATTTGAATGGCTTAGAATAACATTTTCCCTGCTTATTATATAACAATCTCTTCAGAAAAACGTAGTAAATAAGAAACTTCAAAGAAAAAAAATTGGTAGAAAAATGTGTTTTTCACGATTTTTAGGGTGGAGTGTCCCCAAATACAAAAGTTGTAGATAGTTGAATTCCGCACTAACGATTTTTCATCGAATTTAAGATCCGATCTTTTGTTTTCCCGCTGTAGCAAAAAAAAGCCAACACAGTTTTTCAGAATGACATCCCAAAACTACCCCTAAACATCCAAAACTACCCCTAAAAATTTTAATATCAGAATGAAATTTCTTTAGTCTTCCTATTTACATCACAAAGTATACACATGCCAAATTTCAGCTCTCTACCTACATGGGAAGTTGGAGAATTAGTGATGAGTGAGTCAGCCAGGGCTTTGCCTTTTATAGATATAAATAGAAGATAATATAGAGATTAGAAAATTATAGACAGAACACTATGATTGGCAATGAGTGTTTGACGCTGAATTGCACCATTAAATTAGTAAAAACAATTAGGTAGGACATTCTGCAGCTGGACATGAACGACGTAATAATGTGGCCACAAAATTTTTTATTAAATTTATACGACGAGTTTTACTCCGATTTTGTGTTTGTTAGTGTTATGTGTTCGTGTATGTGTTAGTACAAGCCTGACGAAGCCGACAGTGTTCGGCGAAACAGCGCTGTAGCTATATTCTACAATTACGGACTGAAGACAGCCAATACAAGGTAATTAATTATTGCATAACCTAAACATAAAACAGTGATAACAGAACAATAACAATTTAATCCGGATGGAGTTTAGATAATTGGAGTAAAATTGATTACGCTAAGATTTTCCAATCCATCGGCTTACAACTTCGGAACAATACAAATGTGTGACTACATCTTTGCAACCTATTTTTATTATTACTACTGGAGATGACGGATGAACCTTTCCCTCGCGAGGAAGACCGCAAAGGTTGTTCTTTGTCGGGAAGGAATGTTCAAACTCCGCAACCCTGCTTCACAGGATTCCGTGGGAGACACCAACACGAGCTCCTGGGTTAGCCAACCGGAGATCCTGCACGCTTTATTCGAATGCCAGACGTCTTTGGGAAATAAACTCGTGTAAAATATTGCGGCAAGACGCGTCATTGGTGCAGCGAAGCTGCAAATACGTCAAATAGTTTGTCGCTTGAGTTGCGATAGGAATGTGACGCGATAGGAAAGGTCACCGGTTGGTCACATTTTGGAAAATAGTTTGTTGGAGATAAGAAACGGACGAGGAATCAAGTCGTAGGGTACATTCTATAAATCTGTCCGATTGAAGAGATTTGCTGGTGCGACAGATGTTATTCGTGTTTAAA
>JAGFPH010005582.1:43603-57849 GCA_018207615.1 Philaenus spumarius
TAACATCGACCAATATCTGGAGATATCAGGGTAGCTCAGTTGGCAGAACATCACGACGGAAACGTGAAGGTCCCGGGTTCAACTCCCGGTCTTGGTCTATGTTTTTTCACTTGTAATTTAATTAAATATCCCTTGCTGAGGAACTGTGTAACCGGAAAAAATAAAAAAAATAAATAATTAAGTATATATTAAAACACTTTCTACGCCTGGGATGCATCCCGTACGGTGGTCCAAGGACCTCTGTCCCGCATCATCCTTTGAATGCAATTCGGTGGGCACCTACGGACATGTTTTACATCCCGAAAAAAGGTGCTTGATGGAAAAAAATTTAGAACAAAGTGACAGGTCCCCAAGCGTTATCAAAAACCCATTGGTTAGCATGGAACAGCCGATGCGTAGAAACAACTACTTCTTTGAAGATATCCATGTGCTGACAAAATCTTTAATCTCTCCGGGTTTATTACTATCTACCGGTACCTTGTCGTTGACTTGGCAACACTTGTTGGTTTTGTCAGGGATTAATCTGTCATTCTACACGAACTATCTGGTACGCGATCTTGTCTACGCGATAACGCTACCGTGATCAGCCGTCACGTCAACGTCCGCGTTAAATCTTTGCGCGCAAACCAAACTCGTTACAACCGATTGACCTTTTCCAAGATTTTTATTGCTCATCCCGAAGCCTTCGAAGCAGTGTTTTGTTGATAAAGAAGATCCCGTCAGGCAACATGTCGAGTTAACGAAGCTCCAAGTGTCGCTAATGCTCGTGCCCAGCTTTTTATCTACGGCTTAATGATTCCACGCAGTCCAAAGCCAACGCTTGTTAACAACCGGCTACGTTCTTCAGATTTAATTGCAAAGCTTTACAGACAAATTGCCAACTCCAGTTTAACATGTGTGTAAGCAAAGATCGATCTTTTTGGAAGCCGATCCGATTAATTCATTTCTAACGTATTTATTATATTTTGAATGACGATAAATATTAGACACTTGCGAGATTGACCTTGTTCGCTAGAACTTACTACAAAATAAGCCAGGGGGGGTTAGAGTGTCCACCCCCCCTCCCGAAATCCCGAAATTTATTAATAAAAATTAAAATAGGTTTAAAAAGTGCAAATAAAATAATAAAATAGACAACACAACAGAGGATTCAGCAACATATTTTACATCATTGTGCGTTGCATGCATACTGATTTTTAGATTTACTTGATTAAACTACAACGTACAATACACATGGATGCAGTAGGTTACAGCCTTACTCTCTTGTGAGCTTGATCTGATCTATTAAATATGAAAACTATGAAGGTTCAACAAAAATACTTTACTCTAACAAAACACGCAAGCATTGTGTATTGAAAATACTCTAAATACAAGAGTTAGCGTGCGAAGCACGCAATGCTCTGTGTATTGAAAATTTTCCCAATACCCGGGGTGGCGTGCGAAGCACGCAATGTTCTGTGTATTGAAAATTCCCCCAATACGGGGGTTGGCGTGCGAAGCACGCAATGTTCTGTGTATTGAAAATTCTCCCAATACGGGGGTTGGCGTGCGAAGCACGCAATGTTCTGTGTATTGAAAATTCCCCCAATACGGGGGTTGGCGTGCGAAGCACGCAATGCATTGCGTATTGAAAATACTCCCAATACGGGGATTGGCGTGCGAAGCACGCAATGCTCTGTGTATTGAAAATTCCCCCAATACGGGGATTGGCGTGCTAAGCACGCAATGCATCGTGTATTGAAAATACTCCCAATTCGGGGTTGTCGTGCGACGCACTGTGCGTCGGCCGCTTCTCATAGTGTTCAGTGTCAAGTTCACATGTGCGTCCTTAGCAGTGAACTCTTCGAGAACCTTTGACAAATAAATTTGACGGGTGCCAACTTTGAAAAAAAGATTGCATATTACACTATCAAGTATTTTATCAAAGAAATTTGATCAAAGATCTTTAAAAAAGAACTTTGATAGTGTAATGCAGGCCTAACGCTGGCTAAATTGTTACAGACAAACGAAAAAGGTAAACTGAAGAATTGTTGCCAGTGAAAATATCTATAACAAGACCGCAACAACATATGATTGTCTATTATCTATTGCGGGTTTCCTTTAATAACCGTTATCATCTTACAGTGGAAACATCAGAAGAGTACAGCTTAGCAGCGATGATTTTGATTGAATTTTATAGAACTAAATATAATTCAGATGTTAGGTGGATTTCACTTTTATTTATTGATATCAGGTAGAAGGTAGTATCGATACTTATAATTATTTTAAAATAAAAAAAATCATGTATACGATTTCATTCAGTGATGTCAATAACTTCCTTCGAAGATTTACGTTATAACAGTTGGAGGTTTAACCCAAATCTTATTTCTAAAAAAAAATTTGTAACTTACAAATGGAAGAAAACAGCTGGTACGAAAAAAGATGTTCAAATGGTTTACCTGGAACAAAAGATTTAATATTTAATACAGTTAATGAATGATTCGTCTAATAATTAATTATTAACATGTACAATCAGTAAGGAAGATTTACGTGCTACCTTCACACGTGTGCTTTACAATTTCTTTTTAATAAAGGTGTAGGATTAATCATAACCTCAACATTAAACCGGTAAAATGTAAAACAAATTTACGAAATAACGGAAGTATTATAAAACTTAAAAAACAACAAGCCTTGCCTGAACAAAAACATAACCTAAAAATTACAGATAAACACTTTTTGCAAGAATAAAATCAGCTGTAATGGAAATAATTTTTCATTCCAAATGGACTTATAAAAAGTATCTACCATTGAATTTGTAACACATTAATCTCCGTTACATGAACGGGTTAGTCGTAGTGGGAATTTTAATATAGCAACAACTTAGGTGGCTCCCATTGGAATTTTATAAAACCAATTTTGTATCAGAGACTTAAAATAATCACTAAGGTTTGTCTCACTCAACGGAGAAAATACAATCCTATTAGTTATATAGTCAGATTTCGCTTGCTTGCTTTCTGACCCAAACGGTAGCACGAAGATTTTAAGCTTGCATTGTTCGGGTTCTAAGCTGTACAGAGGAGAAAGTTTTTTTTCCCTCAAATCAGTTCATTATTTTCTAAAACTACACCAATAAATCTTGCCTGCAAAACACGCGTAAAATATTTGGATGTACATTCACACTCTAGTCTTAACTAACTCCTTTCGCATATAAACACTAAGTAAAGTTTAGTTGAGGAGTTATTGTAGCTCGTGCATCACTGAAGATGGCGACTTTGTCGTTGAAACGCGTTTGAGTTGATAAACTTATTAGTCGTGAGATTTTGTGTTCAAAGTTTATTCTATCAAGTATATCTTCCCACAAGCCAAGCTCAATATTTATTTACGTTTAAAAGTTTACTACACCAAAAAAATATCACACGCTAATATTTATCCTTCGTAAAAATTTAATATTCCTTTATTTTTGCTCGAACATTAGTAAATAAGAAACGTGCTTAAACAACGCTTGGTTGTCTATCTGCAATTGTCATATTTTGTCCAGGTTTACTTCAACACAGATCCTCGTCTACCGTCTATCTGCACTTGGCATATTTTGTCCAGGTTTACTACAACATAGATTCCGTCTATCTGCACTTGGCATATTTTGTCCAGGTTTACTACAACATAGATTCCGTCTACCTGCACTTGGCATATTTTGTCCAGGTTTACTACAACATCGATCCCGTCCATCTGCACTTGGCATTATTTTGTCCAGGTTTACTACAACACAGACCCCGTCTATCTGCACTCTGCGTACTTTGTCCAGGTTTACTTCAACACAGATCCCCGACTATAACAGAGTGTTGAAACTCGATACATCTATGATTACAGTAACACGCGGACGGTTCTATTCAAAGCACGTTTTCAACGACGCCGTCCCGTCTGGCATGAACTTCGTTCCGTACACTCCTTCACACGATCTTACCGCTTTCCTCGACTTGCCAATTTCTGATCTCTGTAACGCCCCTTCTGAAACTGAATTTGTTATACGTCTTCGCCCATTCTTACAGACAATTTCTTTACGCAGAAGGGTTTGTCAATTTTGTATCACGTGATTAACTAAAACGTTTGTTGTAAGAACTCCGCATTAAATATTGATACACTTTAAACTTATTTAGGATCTCTCATTTGTTCGTCTGTTACAGTAGATGATCTCCAAAATGGATAAAGGTAACACAATAAAATTTGCTAACCTGCACACCAAAAAATTACTTAACATTTAAGGACTAGATTTGGAAGCCCACAAAATAAATTACTAGACTAGCAATTTTTCAAAAAATGTTTTTTGTGTCAGGCTCCAATATTGTTTAATGGCGTGCAGAACTATATTAAATTACTAATAAAAATAATAAAACTCTTCGTGAAGGAATTTTTAGGGAATCTCCATAGAAAATAGCTATTGCAGTGGCTCCTATGGTAAGACCCAAGGTCGGGAGTAGCAAATGAGCACCGATCATGGTCCCCAGAACACTTATTTGGGTGTCATTAAAAATCATTTATATATAATATATATATGTATGTATGTATGTATGCGTTCGCACTCTAGCGGCAGCATTTTAAGTCCGATTTGGTCCAAATTTCGTACACATGTTGGTTGTCTATGTCGCTTGGACGAGTTCGATAGCCAAAAAAATCCAACAATCGGAAGCACGTTTTTTTGACCGGAAGTAACTATGTTTTTAGATTTTTCCTACGAGAATTAATTTGTTTTTGACTTTTTTCTACAAGTATAAATGTAGGATGTTATTCTGCACATTTGGATTTTTTACGCGACCTTATAGCTCGCTTGGTTCCCACAAAATCGATCAAAACGTAAAATACCATAAAAGTACCCGGTTCAAAGCCATGTGGTGGATTCTACCGCGGTGGATGGTGCTTTGCGAATTGAAGATACTCCCAATACGTGGAATGGCGTGCGAACCATTTTGCAGCTATTCAGCACCGTCGTGAATAGACCTATTTCCCAAATTGTTGGTTGAAACCCTAAAACATAGGCCTATAAACTTAACTTTGGAAATTTGCTCAACTCACGTCAGCGGTTCAGCCGCGTGGTCGAATTATTTTGAAAGTGTTACGTGATTGAAGACCTTTTCTTTTGCTAATTTACTATTTATTTTTTATGATGGTAACCTGGTTGTGATGGCCATTTGGGTTAACTAATTTATGTAAAGTAATATATATATAATAAACACATTAATTAAACCATGTATGGAGTTTTCAATTTATATTTATTCAACTAATATAAGTTATACATTTTTGTTTTTGTAGATCTATTTTATAATATTGTTGTTTTTTACTATTTTGTTTGAGCTTCATATCCAGATATAATTTTTGTTTAATATTGTCTGATGTTACTTTGAGTAATTGTAAAAAAAAAACATACAAAAGTGTATTCTATATATAGATAATTGAACATTAAATAAGATAGTATGATATTCCTAATCGAACGTAGCCTGGTCAGTTGGGCCGGGGCCGCGAGGACCAAATTACCCCGGGTTTCGACTCGACCAAAGACTTAATTAGAACCAATAATACAACCCTGATTTTCGAGAACAGGTTTGTATCAAACTCCTCCCTTTGAGCTTTCAATTATTCTTGACCGTCTTCCGAGATGTCTTTAGACCCTAAGTGCCTCTCCATTAGGGCAAAGAGTTAATAATGGAAAGGTCAAGGGCAGGGAGGGTTGTATCGACCAGCTGACTTCGTTCAACAGATGGGCTCGTACAGCTGTCTTCGACAACACCTGTTGTAGCCTATGCTTACGCAGTTTGGGCGATGGCCTAAGTCAGTGTAGAACTTGAGATGGTAGGAGTTTTACACCGAAGAGGACTGAAAAGTCCTATAGTACCGAATGATTTTACAAGGCGTACATGTGTGCCACATACAGAGTAACTTTAAAGCTCTCCTTCGTTTGAAAATGTGACAATTTTATTTTAGATCATATATAAACATATTTTTTGTAAATCATAAAATCTCTTATTTCAAATTAAGTATTTAGTCTAGCCAATAAGAAATTTTCTAAAAATATAAAACCTTATGGTTTTTTAATTCTACCACTCTTCTTTAGACAAAATACGGTTTGAAATTATTACATACTAGGGGAGGTCCAACCCCCAATGGGACCTTCTAAAGACATATGTTATGTTTTATTTATAATCAAGATGTAGGCTTAATAATAAACTCAAAACTAAGATGGTAAATAATGTTAAATGTTCAAATCAAATTATTTCTTATATTTTATGACAGCAATTATAATAACGGTGAAAAGAACCAGTAAGGCTTAGGTCTACACTTTAAAACCCTAACATAAAAGCTAGAAATACAAAAGTAATTGCTTCGTTAATAAAAAAATAATGGAGCAAACAGCTATAGTATTTGTTATTTTATTCAATTGGTTGCTATGGTAATAAATGTAAATACATGTGTTGGTTTATCATTTCCGACTTAATTTACAAATATTGAAATAAATAAACAGTATCAGGAAACTGACACATACTTTCTCCCTCATTATAGGAACTTAATACAAAAATATTATTTCATGAAGCCAAAAGTGTATGAAAGAAACATAAATTTCGTATTATTGTTTTTTTTTTAATGATAGCTTATAATTTTGTTAAGAGATATGCACTGTCATTTCCCTGGAAAGTATAACAGCTAGTCTTATATAAAAAAATATTTCAAAATACCAATTTTTTTATTTTTAAGCGTAGCCTAATTTCCCCATACAAATCCATAAAATAACGGAAAACCCAACTTTTCTCAAAAACGGCTCGAACGATTTTGATTAAAATTTTATAGTTTATAGTACTTTAGGTCCCTAATAAACTATAAAAATTTAATCAAAATCGTTAGAGCCGTTTTTGAGAAAAGTTGATTTTTCCGTTATTTTATGGATTTTTATGGGAAAATTACCCTTAAAATTAAAAAATTCACAAAAATTAAAAAACGCCTGGATATACCGTGGATTAGTACCTCCATACCAAATTTCATCAAAATCGGACGACTGGTTTAGGCTCTAGGTCTGATAACATCCACAAACACACAGAGACACACCCCCACACACAGACATCACTCCGAAAACCACTTTTTTTAGGTTCAGGGGGACCCAAAACGGCATTTCCACCTTTTTGGAATACAATACTTTCTCCATATACTATGGTATAGGGGGAGAAAGTAAAAAAAGGTTTTTATCGAAATGAATTATAGCCTATGTTACTCGGGGATAGTGTAGCTTTTTATTAGTAAAACTATTTTTTCAATCGGTTCAGTAGTGCCAGAGATTACCCCCTACTAACAAACAAACTTTACCTCTTTATAATATTAGTAGATGCTGCAGACAGCCTTCTCTTTGCAACTTTAAAATCGACTCATAAATGTTAAATTGATATTTAAAAACGGTAATTCATTTTTGAGTTTTAATTGCACTTCTGTTTTAGAAAAAATACGATATGCCGCACCCGCGTAGATTTTGTACGTTGACTCCAATGTCATGGACTTAGAGTGGTTGCCTAATATTGGCAAAAACTTTAAAAGTCAGTGTTTTTACATTATTAGAAGGTGGTGTTGGTTGAAAAACAATCTGATATAATATTCTCAAAAAATGGGGGAAAAGGGACTTGAGAATAAAGAAGACAGTTGCGTTGCTGCTACAAAAGCATTGCTGTGTTAGAATAGGAAATAACTGCGAATTTGACTCGCACGCCAGGGACCACTGCACAGATTGGATATAAAATATTTTCTTAAATTATACATTGCACAAAAGTCTTGTTAAAAAGACAGAGTTTTGTGACAATGTATACGTAAATTAAATGCACCCTAGCAGTACACATGAACATTTGTTTTCGATTCCCATTTTCCTTTCTTTAAGGGTCATCTTCACCCTCATATAACAAGTTTCGGACGCAGTTTCTCTACTTAAAAAGTTGTGAACCCTTTTAAATTTCTTAAAGGCAATGCGCTTTTGTCTTACACCTTATAATTGAAAGAAAGCTTCGGCAACGCCTTTCAATAAAAGGAATAATTAAATTTGATTATTTTCATGTATTTTCGGGGAGATTTGAACAGAAATTTTCATATTTTAAGGTCACGCGTAAAAAACATAAAGCATTCTCGATAATTTAAAGCTATTTCCCCGACTATTCCGAAACACGAGATTACGAACGCATGTTGCAACGATCTCGCCCTACTAGCCAACCTACAAAAGTCGTTTCGCGTATTCACTCTAGCACAGAGCCTACGGTGGTGATCAGAGTAGGGGAACGGTAAGCGATTAGCAGTCGCTGAGAACTTTGTTTTCAGTCAAGCATTGTCTGACCGCAGAAATTAGGTGCAATGGGCTCGCACAGACATCGAAGTTTCATTAAAGTTGGTTTTTGTACCTTTTGGCACAGAAAATATCGTGTACCTTGACAGGCAACTGCAATACTACACCACCTACGCGACCCTTAGTTGAAAACGGTAAGGACGATGGAGGACCAGGAGTCGTCTAGTTTCTGTGGAGAAGTTGTTCAATGTAATAAGTATGGCTTGTTTTTTAATTTTTTTTTACTTAAACGCGTAACATTTTTCTGATTCCAGTTAGAAATATGTATAAATCTTTTATCGGTAAGGTCTTCTAAAATCCGAAGGGAAAAGAAAGGTTCAGAAAAAACGTTTGAGTTTTCTCAAAAACTTTCCTAAATACTCTCTGTATCCAATGTAGATTAATTTTCTATTTGTCGTTCATGAAAAAAAAAAGTGTCGAAAGGAGTGAAAGATTATCACAATCTCAGTGTATCGCAAACAGAATTTAGCAATTTACGTCCTTTCCGCCACTCCAGATTAATACGTCTCCGTGTCACGTGGCATGAGTCACTGAGACCGATAACCGACTGAGTCACGGTGACGGAAAAGCACGGAAATTATCGACAGTGTTCGTGACATTTGCTCGACAATAAGAGTTTCTCTGTGCTCTTCGTTTTAATGTATAATAAAATCGTCGTTATCTTCAGTTGCAGCATTTGTGGCAGAAAATTCCCAAATAGATCATTTTTTAAATGACGTACACACGATTTGTGGTTAATGGGCTTCCAGTTTTTACATCTTCTGTGTAGTATTGCTCTTTGATCTGCGACAGGCTTTTTTTTGAGTTACAATCATAGCGGAAGATCGAGAAGTTATGTTGTGACTATGATTTTAATGTAAATTTAAACCAATGTAATGAGCTTTTTTTTACAAAATCTTTAGTTACCTTAAATTATTTTGTCAGTACTTTATTAGCGAATTTCCATAGGAAAAATGAGCTATTGCAGTGGCCCTTATGGTAAATGAGGGAGTAGCAAATGAGCACCGATCATGGTCCCCAGAACACGTTTTGGGGTGTCATTAAAAATCATATATATATGTTCGCACTCTAGCGGCCGCGTTTTAAGTCCGATTTGGACCAAATTTGGTACACATGTTGGTTGTCTATGTCGCTCGGACGAGTCAAAAAATCCAGCAACCGGAAGTACGTTTTTTGACCGGAAGTAACTATTTTTTTAGATTTTTACTATGAGAATGACATTTTTTTAAAGACTTTTCTAAAAATAAAAATGTAGCATGTTATTCTGCACATTTTGTTTTTTACGCGACCTTATAGCTCGCTTGGTTCCCCCAAAATCGATCGAAACGTAAAATACCATAAATGTACCCGGTTCGAAGCCAAGTGCAAACTCGCGAAGCCACTAGGCGCAAACAAATTCTACTAATATATTGCTTACACACAGACAGCTGTTCAACGCCTTCGTGAGTAGACCTATTTCCCAAATTGTTGGTTGAAACCCTAAAACATAGGGCTATAAACTAAATTTTGGAAATTTGCTCAACTCACGTCAGCGGTTCAGCTGCGTGGTCGAATTATTTAGATATAAAAAAGAACGATTTAAAGAGAACAATACAAAATTAAAAACTGCGAACTAGTTACAGCGATCAAATAGTATTTTGGTCGACCGTCCCAAACACGTACCAGGAAGTAAACAATATTTAAAGAATCATACAGCGAACTACAGTCTGCGATTCACTTTTTGAATATCCTGTTATAACTTTATGTCAATGTCTGCACGGTTGTTCAATAAAGGTAGACCTGTTAATCTGTCCTCGATAATTGTTGATCCAAGCGACAATTTTCCGAGGAGAAAATCGATCTCTGCACTGCCAATGCTAAGAGGAAGAGGAGCCATGATTTTGAAAAGAACTTTTATAGTAGGATAACTTGTTTGATCGCACGTCAAACATGAATCCAGAGATGTACAGTACAGGTTGACCAACTTAAACCGATGACATTAGTTAAATATACAGTGTGATTGAAAAGTCCCGGAACGGTGTAATATATTTTTTACCATTATAGATAAAGTAATGAGACTTGGTATATCAATAATAGCCATAAATGTCTACTCTTTTAAGGTATTATCACTTTTTTATCCCTTAAGGGGGACGGCCCACGAGGAGTCAGACAAAATTCTTAAATAGCAGCATAGGTCGAGTTTGGTACCAAATTAAAGGTCTTAGTAGAACACATTGCCGCAAACCGAACTTCGAAAGGTCCACTCTAACCAAAATGGCGGCCCTAAACGTGTTGAAATAAATTGACATAAAGTTGCTAATATCTCGAAAAGGAAGAATTTTTAGAAAATGTTTATTTCAAAGTGCTTGACCTAAACAAAGTGCTCCCAAATCGATTTCGTAAATTTTATTTTTACTCCTTCATCTTATAAATTAAAAAAAAATAAAATATGAAATTGTAAAAACGTTTTTTTAAACGTTGGATCCACGCCTGACAAATTTATCCAAAACCCTTTTTCCGAGCCCTTGCAAATGTTTTTCAAAATAATGTTTTCTTTAATCATTCAATTGTAATTTAGAGATTAATAAATAACCATTGTTTAAGTTAAATAGCTGTCGTATCTGAAAGTTATTTATTGGTTTTTTCAAGAGTGAAACCCCATATAAGATTATTATCGCCCGACTGTCATGAACATATATTGTTCAGTAAAATTTAAAGAAAAATATCAGTTTCGCCGAAAAATAATGATCACTAAACATAAAACCAGTTCAATTCTGAAAATAAGTTAGCCATAAATTTAAAGGTGAAATTGAAGATAAAATAAAACACAAATAAAGAAAACTCCAACGGTAAAAACAAAACAATAAACCACAAATAACAAAATAAACTAACATATATTAATTTATATACAAATTCCTGTCATTCGCGCAAAATCTCTAGTCCTACTCTAGCGTCTGGATCCAGATCACCACTAACCCCTCACCCTACGTGCCTCTGTCCTATTCAATCGTAATTTTCGTAAAAATAACGAGTACCTATACAATAAAATCCCTCTAGTTTCCAAAAGATTTGGTATTTTTAAAATATGTTTTTCCTCTACAATGGTGTATTTTGCGGTTAAATAATTATTGCGTCTAAAACGGCTTTAAAAAATAATTTGTTTCTTTTTGGTTGCGCTGTGTCTTTACCTAAATTTCAATAGGCCTATGCCATGTAGAGCATATTAAGTAACACCAATTACTGGTGTCTCCTATTTTAACTGGAAACCAAGATACAAGTTGTATTCCTTTTTCTCAAATGATACATTGATATTTTTAACGCCAATATCTATAATGTGCTGAAACGACAAATTACTAGCATTTACTTGGGTTTTTGTGTACGAGATATCGTCGGATACAGACTTACAATGGTATTGCATCATACATTTCAGCAAGTACTTTCTCACTTCACTTATACCTATATTAAGTCACCAAGCTATGAAGCCATATTTAGCACAAGCCTACCGGAATGTTAAACTGTAATAGTTCATTCGGTTGTAACTTTCTTAAAAATTAAAATGGTTAACCTTCTACTGGGTGATACGAAATGACGCCGTATTCGGGAGTTGACTCTAGAGTTAAACAATCAACCAACAAAAATGTAGGTCCGGAAACACGTAACAGTTACAAATATTAAAATTGACAGTATGTTCTTATAGTAATGAATTTTATTGAAAAGTCGAATGTATTCAGTTATAAATATTAATTCCCTTAAATTTTAAGAAGGGGGAATCAATCGGATACATTTTTAAGAATAAGAAGGTAATATTAATAAGAAGTATTTAGTAGGCCTATCAAAATGTTTTGTGTGTTTTTGACAATTACCAATTTTTCGCCTTAGCTTTTTTCACGATAACTTGGTTATTTTTCAAAATAATCAAATTTAAAATTCTATTTTCTTTGTTATAAAAAATGTATAAAATATGTTGTCCCTTATGAAATTATTGTAAAACTTATTAACTTATTTGACTTTGAAAATTGTAAACGGTCGCCATTTTGAATATTGACATACGACTATTTTGCTATTGATAAAAGAATATTAAAAACAATGGATACCAAACTTAAACTCATAATCTTATTAATTTCTGAAGTTAGTTTCGAACCAATGTTCATATCAATATTGCTAATTTTTAGTTCTCTTATGACCTCAAGAAGGTACGTCTTATTACACTAACAGATCAAACCAATAAGAAATACAAAAACTCTATTGA
Source organism: Philaenus spumarius (assembly GCA_018207615.1). Lineage (NCBI taxonomy): Eukaryota > Metazoa > Arthropoda > Insecta > Hemiptera > Aphrophoridae > Philaenus > Philaenus spumarius. The sequence continues at coordinate 56,170 of JAGFPH010005582.1, forward strand.
GATCCCTATGAGACCACGCATAAGAGAAGAGACTTTTCGAGACTATCGAATGAGACTTGACCAACTCACTTCTTGATCTTGTGCTTCACTGGATATCCGCACTACTTAAGTATTTTACAAAACTACCGTACCTTATTAATATTACATTTAACCTACAAAAAAGGTTGACAACATTGTTACATTGCATACAATGCGAACAGAAAACACGATAACATTTTTTTTAAATATAATGCATTTCAACTAAGCACAGAAAAGCCTACACATTTTTTCACTCCAGACAGTTTTAATATATTCCGCTTAACAAAAGACTTACTATGAAATGTTGACCCTGGGTACTTCCTTCGGATAGACACAAGACACAATGCACAATAATTCTTCCCTTTCTGTTAAAACACACAACCGAGTTTGTCTAGGCCTAGCCCTTATCTTACGGCCGGTCGTTCGAGTCAACAAGCCCTACCTAACCTCACTTAATCTAATCAGTAATGCCAACATCAGCATAGCAAATAGTCACTTCTAAAATTATTGACTTCGACTCATTGATCACTATTATTTTTATAATATGACATCTTCGTTTCCGGCGGAAGTGGAATATATTCTAAGTGATTGACGTAAAACTACTATTTTAAAAGGTCATCAACTACGTTCAAAGCTGAAATCCTTGCGTATAGCATAATTTTTATATAGGTTATATTACACTACAGGCCCCGCCTTTCATTCACTAACCATGACGGCGACCCAAACTATGGGCAGAGGGGGGGGGGGGGGGGGGGCGCCCCCCCCCCCCCCCAGGGGAAGGAAAGGAAATTATGTATATTATTAATTATAGTCAGGTATTTTCCTTTAAAGAGATTAGCACTAAAATATGTTTTAAATGTTAAATGTTATGTAACTTATTTTATTGTTTACAAGAGTTCAAGCATGGGCTGCTGGGTCACTACTTGGTGCGGCCTCTAGGAGTGTTCATTGACGGTGTAAAGGTACAGACTCAATGCTGTGTGGGTTAATATTTCACCTGAACAGCCAAATTGGCTTCCCAAATTTTGAAAGTTTTCTTGGGGAGGTCAAAAATATCCCTGGACTCCTTTTGCCGAAGGATGGGAGGGTACTCCTTAACACGTTCACTGCTACGCAAATTTCGTATTTCCTATGATAGGAGCTGACCTCTTTTTTACATTTATAGTCTAAATGAGTGGAAATTACTTTATTTTTTATTTTTGAACCTTTCTACGTAATAATCACTAATATTTTAAGGCGGACGCACATAGGCTTAAAATTGGCGTATTTAAGCCTATGCTCTGTGTATTGAAAATTATCCCCAGTACCTAACCTAACTGTGCAAAGCCATTACTGGAGTAATAATGATCAAAAAATTATTCCGAATATGTCATTTTAAAGGTTAGGACAATCCGAATTTGGATATCATTTTTTTAGCGAAATTTGTTCCGTATAGCTCAAAATGAAAGTTAAACAAAATTTTATTCATTAATGAAAATATCAAAAATGTAAAAAGCTTAACACATTCGAAGTTTAAATACCTTTCAAATAATTTCAACAAATTTTTATAATTTATGACGAAAAATCTCCTTTGTTGTGGAACCATGTAGGCGCCGAATGTTTCAACTCGATACAGTGACTAGATAGAGACAGTGTGGCCAAGTGAGGTCTTGTTTCCTATTG
>JAGFPH010005582.1:78258-92891 GCA_018207615.1 Philaenus spumarius
CCAATAGGAAACAAGACCTCACTTGGCCACACTGTCTCTATCTAGTCACTGTATCGAGTTGAAACATTCGGCGCCTACATGGTTCCACAACAAAGGAGATTTTTCGTCATAAATTATAAAAATTTGTTGAAATTATTTGAAAGGTATTTAAACTTCGAATGTGTTAAGCTTTTTACATTTTTGATATTTTCATTAATGAATAAAATTTTGTTTAACTTTCATTTTGAGCTATACGGAACAAATTTCGCTAAAAAAAATGATATCTAAATTCGGATTGTCCTAACCTTTAAAATGACATATTCGGAATAATTTTCTGATCATTATTACTCTAGTAATGGCTTTGCACAGTTAGGTTAGGTACTGGGGATAATTTTCAATACACAGAGCATAGGCTTAAATACGCCAATTTTAAGCCTATGTGCGTCCTCTTTAAAATATTAGTGATTATTACGTAGAAAGGTTCAAAAATAAGAAATAAAGTAATTTCCACTCATTTAGACTATAAATATAAAAAAGAGGTCAGCTCCTAGCATAGGAAATACGAACTTGCGTAGCAGTGAACGTGTTAAGGAGTACCCTCCCATCCTTCGGAAAAAGGAGTCCAGGGATATTTTTGACCTCCCCAAGAAAACTTTCAAAATTTGGGAAGCCAATTTGGCTGTTCGGGTGAAATATTAACCCACACAGCATTGAGTCTGTACCTTTACACCGTCAGTGAATACACAAAGACCTATAACACTCCTAGAGGCCGCACCAACTAGTGACCCAGCAGCTCGTGCTTGAACTCTTGTAAACAATAAAATAAGTACTGTATATGTAAAATCAAACGGCACATCTTATATATTAAAAAAATTCTGTTTTTCTTTTCCGAGTCCGTTCGGCTCTTCTACCCGACCGATTTTCATAATTGAGGTCTTAAATTAAAGGTATGCACGCCCAGATTTGCCATCAAGCATTACAAATCATGTATCTTTCTCCTTACAAACGTTATAATCAAATGCAAATTTTTGCTGTGTATTCCTTATGGGGGGTTTTTTTGGTTCTTTGTCCACTTTGCGTTCGTATACCGTCCATCCGATTGCTTTGAAATTTTGCATAGTAACACAGGTTAACCCTGGGAAGGTTTTAGGCCATTTACCGAAGTCCTAGGACATTAGGGCTACGCCCCAGTGGCCCTCAAAGTTTCAATGTTAATCTTATGGAAGAAAGATTTCTATTGATTTTATCAGGGACACAAAAACAGCTGTTCGTATGAAAAGCTTAAAACAGCTGATTTTGATCAACAACTGATTTGGATCAAATCAGTATCAAATGTAGTATTACCTTTTTGAGGTTACATTGACAAACTAAAAACAAACACAAACAAAAATCAACGAAAAATGCTAACTATATTTTAATTCAATTCAAACATTGGTTGTTACAAACCTATTATATATAAAACAGCTAATTTGGATCAAAAACTGAACATAATCATTCACAGATATGTCAAGTCTTATATATTATCATCCGTTCAGCCGCTATTCACCCGAGAAGGAGCTCCGGTATAAAATCCTTCAAATTTCCCATGTTAATCTTATGGAGATAATGTTTAATGAGTTTGAGTCAGCTGCCAAATAAAACATCTAATTTATGCTCGGTCACCTATGTACAAACGAGCAAAAGATTAACGAGATTCTTTATCGAATTTTCCACCTGCGAGCGAAGCGAAGCAGCCATCTGAGGCCGAAGGCCGAGCCGGGGTTGGGACGCGGAGCGTCCAGGGGCAGAGCCCCTAGTAACATTTAAAACATATTTTAGTGCTAATCTCTTTAAAGAAAAATACCTGACTATAATTAATAATATACATATTTACCTTTCCCTGGGAGCTAGGGGTGGCCGTGCCCCCCCCCCTCTGCCCATAGGTTTGGTCGCCTTCATGGTTGGTGAATGAAAGGCGGGGCCTGTAGTGTAATATAACCTATTTAAAAATTATGTTATGCGCAAGGATTTCAGCTTTGAACGTAGTTGATGACCTTTTAAAAATAGTAGTTTTACGTCAATCACTTAGAATATATTCCACTTCCGCCGGAAACGAAGATGTCACATTATGAAAATAATAGTGATCAATGAGTCGAAGTCAATAATTTTAGAAGTGACTATTTGCTATGCTGATGTTGGCATTACTGATTAGATTAAGTGAGGTTAGGTAGGGCTTGTTGACTCGAATGACCGGCCGTAAGATAAGGGCTAGGCCTAGACAAACTCGGTTGTGTGTTTTAACAGAAAGGGAAGAATTATTGTGCATTGTGTCCTGTGTCTATCCGAAGGAAGTACCCAGGGTCAACATTTCATAGTAAGTCTTTTGTTAAGCGGAATATATTAAAACTGTCTGGAGTAAAAAAATGTGTAGGCTTTTCTCTGCTTAGTTGAAATGCATTATATTTTTAAAATGTTACCGTGGTTTCTATGTTGTAACAATGTTATCAACCATTTTTGTAGGGTAAAATTTAATATTTATAAGGTACGGTAGTTTTGTAAAATAGTTAAGTAATGCGGATATCCAGTGAAGCAAAGATCAAGAAGTGAGTTGGTGAAGTCTCATTCGATAGTCTCGAAAAGTCTCTTCTCTTATGCGTGGTCTCATAGGGATCTCAATAGATTTTTTGTATTTCTTATTGGTTGGATCTGTTAGTGTAATAAGACGTACCTTCTTGAGGTCATAAGAGAACTAAAAATTATCAATATTGATATGAACATTGGTTCGAAACTCTTTGTTTTTCGTCTGCCTCGCATTTTTTATAATTTTTGTAACTAACTTCAGAAATTAATAAGATTATGAGATTAAGTTTGGTATCCATTGTTTTTAATATTCTTTTATAAATAGCAAAATAGTCGTATGTCAATATTCAAAATGGCGACAGTTTACAATTTTCAAAGTCAAATAAGTTAATAAGTTTTACAATAATTTCATAAGGGACAACATATTTTATACATATTTATAACAAACAAAACGGAATTTTAAATTTGACTATTTTGAAAAATAACCAAGTTATCGTGAAAAAAAGCTAAGGCGAAAAATTGGTAATTGTCAAGAACACACAAAACATTTTGATAGGCCTACCAAATACTTCTTATTAATATTACCTTCTTATTCTTAAAAATGTCTCCAATTGATTCCTCCCCCCCTCTTTAAAATGTATGGGAATTCATTTATAACTGAATACATTCGATTTTTCAATAAAATTAATTAATTACTATAAGAACATACTGTCAATTTTAATAGGCCTATTTGTAACTGTTACGAGTTTCCGGACCTACATTTTTGTTGGTTGATTGTTTAACTCTAGAGTCAACTCCCGAACACGGCGTGATTTCGTATCACCCTGTAGAAGGTTAACCATTTTAATTTTTAAAAAAGATTACAACCGAATGAACTATCGCAGTTTAACATTCCGGTAGGCTTGTGCTAAGTACGGCTTCACAGCTTGGTGACTTAATGGTGCAATACAGGTATAAGTGAAGTGAGAAAGTACTTGCTGAAATGTATGATGCAATGCTGTTGAAAGTCTGTATCCGACGATATCTCGTACACAAAAACCCAAGTAAATGCTAGTAATTTGTCGTTTCAGCACATTATAGATTTTGGCGTTAAAAATATCAATGTATCATTTGAAAAAAAGGAACACAACTTGTATCTTGGTTTCCAGTTAAAATAGGAGACACCAGTAATTGGTGTTACTTAATATGCTCTACGTGGCATAGGCCTACTGAAATTTAGGTAAAAACAGCGCAACCAAAAAGAAACAAATTACTTTTTAAAGCCATTTTAGATGCAATAATTATTAAATCGCATCAGAAACTTGGGGGATTTTATTGTATACTCTGTTATTTTTACGGAAATTACGATTGAGTAGGACAGAGGCACTTAGGGTGAGGGCACTTAGTGGTGACCTGGATCCTGACGCGTGAGCAGGACTAGAGATGTTGCGCGAATGACAGGAATGTGTATATAAATTAATATACATGTTAGTTTATTTTGTGATATTTTTGTTATTTGTGTTTTATCGTTTTGTTTTTACTGTTAGAGTTTTCTTTATTTGTGTTTTATTTTATCTTCAATTTTACCTTTAATCGTTAGTTTTAAATTCATGGCTAACTTATTTTCAGATTTGAAATAGTTTTATGTTTAGCGATCATTATTTTTCGCCGAAACTGATATTTTTCTTTAAATTTTATGGAATATATGCTTACGATAGTCGGGCGATAATAATCTTATATGGGGTTTCATTCTTATAACTTATTTAACTTAAATAATAGTTATTTATTAATCTCTAAATTGTAATTGAATGGGCTCAACATTTGCAAGGGCTCAGAGAAAGGGTTTTGGATAAATTTGTCAGGCGTGGATCCAACTTGTAAAAAAAACGTTTTTACGATTTCATATTGAAAAAAATACACCTCAAAATGTAATTAATTCCACAACTTATATATTTAAGTTGGTTTAAGTTGGTCAACCTGTACTGTACATCTCTGGATTCATGTTCGACGTGCAATAAAACAAATTATCCTACTATAAAAGTTAATTTCAAAATCATGGCTCCTCTTCCTCTTATCGTTGCCAGTGCAGAGATCGATTTTCTCCTCGGAAAATTGTCGCTTGGATCAACAATTATCGAGGACAGATTAACAGGTCTACCTTTATTGAACAACCGTGCAGACATTGACATAAAGTTATAACAGGATATTCAAAAAGTGAATCGCAGACTGTAGTTCGCTGTATGATTCTTTAAATAGTGTTTACTTCCTGGTACGTGTTTGGAACGGTTTACCAAAATACTAGTTGATCGCTGCAACTAGTTCGCAACAGTTTTAAATTTTCTATTGCTCCTGTCTTCTCTTTAAATCGTTCTTTTTTATATCTAAATAAAGTGCAGACGAAATAATGAAAGATAACTAAATATTTTATAAAAAAAAGCTCATTACATTGGTTTAAATTTACATTAAAATCATAGTCACAACATAACTTCTCGATCTTCCGCTATGATTGTAACTCAAAAAAAGCCTGTCGCAGATCAAAGAGCAATACTACACAGAAGATGTAAAAACTGGAAGCCCATTAACAACAAATCGTGTGTACGTCATTTAAAAAATGATCTATTTGGGAATTTTCTGCCACAAATGCTGCAACTGAAGATAACGACGATTTTATCATACATTAAAACGAAGAGCACAGAGAAACTCTTATTCTGAGCAAATGTCACGAACACTGTCGATAATTTCCGTGCTTTTCCGTCACCGTGACTCAGTCGGTTATCTGTTTTAGTGACTCATGCCACGTGACACGGAGACGTATTAATCTGGAGTGGCGGAAAGGACGTAAATTGCTAAATTCTGTTTGCGATACACTGAGATTGTGATAATCTTTCACTCCTTTCAACACTTTTTTTTCATGAACGACAAATAGAAAATCGACCACCAGGACAGACACGTTTACGTCGTGTGCAAACACATATAAATTAATCTGCATTGGATACCTAGAGTATTTAATTCATCTTGGATAGAAAGTTTTTGAGAAAACTCAAACGTTTTTTCGGACTCTTTCTTCGCCCTCAAAATTTTAGAATACCTTACCGATAAAATATTATACAGATTTCTTTCTAACTGGAATAAAAAACGTGTAACGCGTTTAAGTAAAAAAAAAAAAAAAAAAAAAAAAACATACCACATTGAACAACTTCTCCACAGAAACTAGACGACTCCTGGTCCTCCATTGTCGTTACCGTTTTCAACTAAGGGTCGCGTAGGTGGTGTAGTATTGCAGTTGCCTGTCAAGGTACACGATATTTTCTGTGCCAAAAGGTACAAAAACCAACTTTAATGAAACTTCGCTGTCTGTGGGTGCATTATCTCGGCCATTGCACCTAATCTCTGTGGTCAGACAATGCTGGACTGAAAACAAAGTTCTCAGCGACTGCTAATCGCTTACCGTTCCCCTACTCTGATCACCACCATAAGCTTTTGTAGGTTGGCTAGTAGGGCGAGATCGTTGCAACATGCGTTCGTAATCTCGTGTTTCGGAATAGTCGGGGAAATAGCTTTAAATTATCGAGAATGCTTTATGTTTTTTACGCGTGACCTTAAAATATTGAAAATTTCTGTTCAAATCTCCCCGAAAATACGTGAAAATAATCAAATTTAATTAATCCTTTTATTGAAAGGCGTTGCCGAAGCTTTCTTTCAATTATAAGGTGTAAGACAAAAACGCATTGCCTTTAAGAAATTTAAGAGGGTTCACATCTTTTTAAGTAGAGAAACTGCGTCCGAAACTTATTATACGAAGGTGAAGATGACCCTTAAAGAAAGGAAAACGGGAATCGAAAACAAACGTTCATATGTAATGCTAGGGTGCATTTAATTTATGTATAGGTACATTGAGGCAAAACGCTGTCTTTTTAACAAGACTTTTGTGCAATGTATAAATTAAGAAAATATTTTATATCCAATCTGTGCAGTGGTCCTTGGCGTGCGAGTCAAATTTCCAGCTATTTCCTATTCTAACACAGCAATGATTGGGTAGCAGCAACGCAACTGTCTTCTTTATTCTCAAGTCCCTTTTCCCCCATTTTTTGAGAATATTATATCAGATCGTTTTTCAACCAACACCACCTTCTAATAATGTAAAAACACTGACTTTTAAAGTTTTTGCCAATATTAGGCAACCACTCTAAGTCCATGACATTGGAGTCAACGTACAAAATCTACGCGGGTGCGGCATATCGTATTTTTTCTAAAACAGAAGTGCAATTAAAACTCAAAAATGAATTACCGTTTTTAAATATCAATTTAACATTTATGAGTCGATTTTAAAGTTGCAAAGAGAAGGCTGTCTGCAGCATCTACTAATATTATAAAGAGGTAAAGTTTGTTTGTTAGTAGGGGGTAATCTCTGGCACTACTGAACCGATTGAAAAAATAGTTTTACTAATAAAAAGCTACACTATCCCCGAGTAACATAGGCTATAATTCATTTCGATAAAAACCTTTTTTTACTTTCTCCCCCTATACCATAGTATATGGAGAAAGTATTGTATTCCAAAAAGGTGGAAATGCCGTTTTGGGTCCCCCTGAACCTAAAAAAAGTGGTTTTCGGAGTGATGTCTGTGTGTGGGGGTGTGTCTCTGTGTGTTTGTGGATGTTATCAGACCTAGAGCCTAAACCAGTCGTCCGATTTTGATGAAATTTGGTATGGAGGTACTAATCCACGGTATATCCAGGCGTTTTTTAATTTTTGTGAATTTTTTAATTTTAAGGGTAATTTTCCCATAAAAATCCATAAAATAACGGAAAAATCAACTTTTCTCAAAAACGGCTCTAACGATTTTGATTAAATTTTTATAGTTTATTAGGGACCTAAAGTACTATAAACTATAAAATTTTAATCAAAATCGTTCGAGCCGTTTTTGAGAAAAGTTGGGTTTTCCGTTATTTTATGGATTTGTATGGGGAAATTAGGCTACGCTTAAAAATAAAAAAATTGGTATTTTGAAATATTTTTTTATATAAGACTAGCTGTTATACTTTCCAGGGAAATGACAGTGCATATCTCTTAACAAAATTATAAGCTATCATTAAAAAAAAAACAATAATACGAAATTTATGTTTCTTTCATACACTTTTGGCTTCATGAAATAATATTTTTGTATTAAGTTCCTATAATGAGGGAGAAAGTATGTGTCAGTTTCCTGATACTGTTTATTTATTTCAATATTTGTAAATTAAGTCGGAAATGATAAACCAACACATGTATTTACATTTATTACCATAGCAACCAATTGAATAAAATAACAAATACTATAGCTGTTTGCTCCATTATTTTTTTATTAACGAAGCAATTACTTTTGTATTTCTAGCTTTTATGTTAGGGTTTTAAAGTGTAGACCTAAGCCTTACTGGTTCTTTTCACCGTTATTATAATTGCTGTCATAAAATATAAGAAATAATTTGATTTGAACATTTAACATTATTTACCATCTTAGTTTTGAGTTTATTATTAAGCCTACATCTTGATTATAAATAAAACATAACATATGTCTTTAGAAGGTCCCATTGGGGGTTGGACCTCCCCTAGTATGTAATAATTTCAAACCGTATTTTGTCTAAAGAAGAGTGGTAGAATTAAAAAACCATAAGGTTTTATATTTTTAGAAAATTTCTTATTGGCTAGACTAAATACTTAATTTGAAATAAGAGATTTTATGATTTACAAAAAATATGTTTATATATGATCTAAAATAAAATTGTCACATTTTCGAACGATAGCAATAAAGCTGTTCTGTATGTGGCACACATGTACGCCTTGTAAAATCATTCGGTTTTATAGGACTTTTCAGTTCCTCTTCGGTGTAAAACTCCTACCATCTCAAGTTCTACACTGACTTAGGCCATCACCTAAACTGCGTAAGCATAGACTACAACAGGTGTTGTCGAAGACAGCTGTACGGTCCCATCTGTTGAACGAAGTCAGCTGGTCGATACAACCCTCCCTGCCCTTGACCTTTCCATTATTAACTCTTTGCCCTAATGGAGAGGCACTTAGGGTCTAAAGACATCTCGGAAGACGGTCAAGAATAATTGAAAGCTCAAAGGGAGGAGCTTGATACAAACCTGTTCTCGAAAATCAGGGTTGTATTATTGGTTGTAATTAAATCTTTGGTCGAGTCGAAACCCGGGGTAATTTAGTCCTCGCGGCCCCGGCCCAACTGATCAGGCTACGTTCGATTAGGAATATCATACTATCTTTTTTAATGTTCAATTAATTATATATAGAATACAATTTTGTGGTTTTTTCTACAATTACTCAAAGTAACATTAGACCATATTAAACAAAAATTATATCTTGATATGAAGCTCAAACAAAATAGTAAAAAACAACAATATTATAAAATAGATCCACAAAAACAAAAATGTATAACTTATATTAGTTGAATAAATATAAATTGAAAACTCCGCTATACATGGTTTAATTAATATGTTTATTATATATATATATATATATATATATATATATATATATATATATATTTAAATATCTTAACGCTTTTGGCAGCCTCAAAAAATCAACCTATGTGGAAGCCACCTTAGAACATTCTGTATATGTAAATTTTACGGTGAATAGTTTGTAATTATAACATCGGTATACCATTTATCTGATTTGTTAAGTTGCATTATATTCCTATTCTGAATTAGCAAAGTTGGTCCTAAATGGCTGCCTCAAAAATCTGTACCTATCTGGCGCATAAGAATTCATAGGCCAACTAACTGCCGTATTACCATATACAAAGGCTGTATGGCTGCCAGCGGCGTTGCCAAATTTCCTTTAGACTTTTTTGTGCACGCTCAATAGGTAACTTGCATTGAGTGATAGGCTCATATATGATCTATGTATTTTTGAAGACTTTTTTAGAATTGTATTGATCTGGAAACTTAGCACAATGATAATGGACACTGAACACTATTTTAATAAGTATTCAGTAGACCGCTGCTGTTCCTGAGGGGCGGTCTAACATAGGCAATAAGAAAATATTCAATCAATGCATGGTTCGAGTTGTACTATTAGAATAGTGCAATTCCGTAAGCCCGAAATTAAAAGGTTTATCGTAACTAAAACAGCATGGGTTTAAAGTTTATAATAGGTTCAACTTCAGGCATAATCAACACGCATTAATAATGTTTACAACGTATGAGGTAGAACATTTTAAACTCTGCACGTCAATATCTGAAATCGAACAATTTTTGAAAGTTCGCAAGGGCTCGTTAATTTTAATGTATAGCCTACATTAGTTCTATAACAGTTTGAAAATACCTATACATGTTCTACGTGAGAAGAACATTGCATTTAATATTTTGTAATTACTAAACAGGTTTTTTACTATAATTTTACACATTTAACTGATCTGCCGTGCCGTGATTTTTCCCGGCATCTTACTAGTTTAATATAGGCCTATTAGTGTGTTAATATTATAGGTACATTTTGTAATTTTTTTTTAAAACAGTTCTTAATATAATTTAGTTGTCAAAATAAAACGTAATAACTATACTGTGAAAGTATAAATTAAACCATAACATTTTTGTACGCTTAAATACAATCATACAAATATTGCTAAGTATGTACCAATCCAAGATTCCTTTTTAAATGTTCGCGTTTAAAGATACAAAATGTATTGTAAAATTAACTCACTAAATGTATAACTAACTGATTTTATTTTAAACAATAAGTTCCACACCAATTGTTTATGGGACAGTTTAGCCATATACAACATTGTAAATAAAAATCGACTTCGCAGCAATATGGGTGACAAGTGGTTGTCTAGGCTATTAATTCTACCCTCTGAAAGACATTTTCAAAGCAATTCCAAATGACGGCATTATCAACCAATTTGAGCTGACAATATCAAGAAGAAAACAACTTTCATTGTATAAATCGTTCAAAGACTCACAGAAGTAGTAGTAAATGCTAAACAATTTCGTGTTTAACTTTTTAATTTCTTAGAAATAGCCAATGTGGCAACAAAAATACTGATTTTGGTCACTATGATCTTCAATTTTGCTAACTTATACAGTACCGTATTATTTGTCAACAACTGAAACAATATTATATGCACAGATTTACAAATGGGGAAATACCCTAAAAGGCCGTAGTTATACTTTAGAATTGAATATTGAAAGTTGTAATTCATAATATAAATCTTAGAAGAAGAATAATGGGAAACACATTTGACGGTGTTATTTCTTTATTACAGATATGACATTAAAATGTGTTTATATTTGTCACAACATCACTGATAAATCGGTGATGCATGTGTTGCGGTAAAGACTATACCAACCAAACAAGTAAAATGTGACTGTACTTCGTTGCTTTAAGAAGGAAATGATAACATATATATTGGGAAGGGGACTTGACCTCGTTTACCTAAACAATATCCGGCTTTTTGTTACTGTGCCATCGCCCCAGCTGTCGTTCTAGCCCAACCATTTTTTAACAGTAATTTTAAGATTTATATTTTAGTAAAATCAATGTCTTATTAAATAAAACTGCAAAAGTTTTTTAGCTTTGGGCTTTGACTGGAAATTGACTTAGACAGACTCGATTATTGAAAAAAGCTACCATAAGTTGCGAATTTAAATAAAATATTATTTCTTTTTTAATTTAACTCATAGCAATATTCTGTGCTGTCACTTTAAATGTGTCCAGGTAAAATATTTAAACATAATATAAATTTAGCACAATATACATTTTTGTTTGGCTTATTTGACCTGTTGTTAGTAGGTCTATCCTTACGCAACATTAATACTGACATAGTTTATATGTACGCTATCAACGTGAAATTTGACATAGATAGTTATAGAATGCATGCAACATAGATTTCAAAGTAAAATATATTTTTTACCTCATTATTAAAGAGGGCTAAAGGACAGGAGAAATTATATTTCTCTGATACAGTCGAGTGATAGGCCTACTTTATAAGATTAATTAAGATAAGAAAACTAAAATAATCGTAATATTAGACACGGTAATTGTATTGCGAAAATTGGCTTCTTAAATTAACAGTTTTCAATTTTGAAATTCATGGACTTAAAGGACAAAATCAAACTGGATATGAATACATATCAATTGTGATGTGTTACTTTAAATGGTTTGGAAAAAAACAGAAACAATACAGAATTAATATCACAAATACTGTGATCAGTAAACTACTAACATGAAAAAGCTTTAAATACTATCGTTTTAATTTAAAGTTTTTACTAAGTTTGACTTTCACTTAATTACAATGGCAATGTTGCGAGCACCTTAGAGGAAGCTACTTACCTAATTTCATGCCAATTCGTTCTTATAGGGATTTTTATTAACTTTCCTCCCCCCGCACCAAACCCTCCTAAAATTTCGAATATCTTGTAACCTTTTTTTGTTTTTGTTTTTAACGTCCTGCTCTTTTGCACTTAGCTAATGAAGACGGGACCTACAGTTTTACAAAACTGTACGTGGATTCCGAACCACTACACCAATGATGTCTGTTAACCCTGGAACCGTACACCTCAATTTCTGTTACACTATCCGTACACAGGGGTACTGGGTGCCCCAAAAATAAAAAATAATTTTTAATGGAAATTCTTTTTGTTTTATTCAAGAAATATTATAAACGTGTTCTTTAGGCCTTAAATTATTGCAAAAACATACTTTTAATTACTTTTTAAAGATTTTAGTAAGTATAATAAGAGAATTGCGAAAACCTAAATTTTTTAACAAAGTTTTCTAAAGGTGCAGTTTTTAGTTTTTTATCTAGTTTTCTTCACTACAAATGGCACAAACACTTTTTAAATGATTTTTGCAAGTGAACTGGTTGCACTCAGCACACAAAATTGAAGAAAAATTTAAAAAACACAGAATTGTACACTTGAAGAAAAACTTACACTAACCGTACACCGGGGTACTGAGTGCCCGAACAACGTTCTACAAAAGGAATGTGATGTGTCACAGCCGCAGCAAACAAAGCAACTGACAACTCGTCAAGGTCAAGTAAAAGTCACAGGAGCTGGCTGCGGTCAGTGTTGTTAACTCAAATTTACAGCAAAACTAAAATTCTCTGGGGTACTGAGTGCCCCGGTGTACGGTTCCAGGGTTAAGAAAACACGCTTTAACAACCATGGCCATCACAGCACCTTTTACCCTTTCTTAGCGAGCACCTACGGCCCTAGAGGAAGCTACATAAAAAATTTAAAGTTTCTACCTCAACTAGAAATCTCTTAAATATGGCTTTGAAATTTCTACACCCCCCAAACACCTCTAAAATGTCGATGTTTTGTAAACCTTTCTTAGTGAGCACCTACGGCCCTAGAAAAAGCTACATACAAAATTTCAAGTTTCTAGCTCATCTATAAATTATGGAAATTTGTAGTACTTTTGACCCACCTAAACACCCCCTAAAATTTCGAATTTTTTGAAAACCTTTCTTAGCGAACACCTACGGCCCTAGAGGACATACCAAATTTCATTGAAATCCGTTCAGTAGTTTTTGAGAAATCGTGATGAGTGTTTTTAAATCGTATTTTTAAAAGAAAGACACACATAAAATAGAAGAACAACAATACAATTAGTTCACACAAACACAATATAATAACTACAACACTATCACAACAACAATTTAAAACTAATATTCATAACCATTTTTTATTAATATATAAGTATTTCTTATGATAAACTACTTGCCCTTGTACAGTTACTTTACATATAGACGGAACCTAACAATAACAACACGCCGACACTTTCTACTCATAATAATTTATGTTTCTAGACTTTGCTCTTTTTTAGGAAAATTAATAGCGCTGCCAACCTAACACTTCGTTGTCACATGTTGAAGGTTGAATGAATTGTATATTCTTGATGTAGTTAGATCTATACAGATTTATGTGTAGGAATATTATAATTATAATATAACTTTCGGTTGCTCACTGTCAATTACCGTATAATATCAATAAATAGGCCTATTATTAAATTCAAATGCTCCGCTCGTTTAACTTGTAAAATTTGAAACATGCCTAAATATGTTAACAATTATTAGTTGCAGAATTATTCATAAACTCAAAACTATGGTATAGAAGTGGGGCAGACCTATATTAGAAAATTGACTATTTTAAAATCAATTTCTATTAACTTTTACTTTTTTCTAACAAATTAAATTGTGAAATCAGTCATAAATGTATTGAGAATAATTACAGGATTAACCATAATCTCAACGCTATGCTTAAAAAATAAATCAGGCCTAAATTAATTAAAGTTTAATATTTCACTATCGATTTAGGCCGAGGGCCTAGTATGCTCACGTCAAACAACTATTATTGCACATTTTCGTGAACATCGTTAGACCAGTTTTAAAACTGCCGTTTTAGAGAAAATATTTACATACATAAAATTTTCACTCAATAAGTTTGGGTTAAAAGATTAAGTTCAGAAAAACAACCCGAATATAAGAAACAGCTTAATAAATATTGAATTATTGAGTTTTGAGGTTAGGCCTATAACATTAAACAACTAAATAAAGGGTAAGTTTATTTTAGCAGAAATATTCGTTGTTATGGTAACTACAAATAGATACAACATTAGGCATACCTCTAATAAAAAATAAACAGTTTCAAAGAAAACAGCAGATTATTGTAATGACATCTTACCTTTAATAAAAATACAGTTAAAAGAAAACAGTAGATTATTGTAATAACATCTTACCTCTAATAAAATACAGTTTAAAAGAAAACAGTACATTATTGTAATAACATACAGTTTAAAAGAAAACAGCTGATTATTGTAATGACATTGAAAACATTTGCATCAGCTGTGCTGTGTATTTTAAATGGAGAAATTTTACTTTTTAATTTAAGAAAAACGAATTTTCCCAGACTGGTGTCCAGCTCCAATAGATTCCTCGTGGCCAAAAACCGCAAATAAAATAAAAAAATAAAAAAATCCTTGGACGGAGTTTCCAGATCCGTTGTGCAGACAAACATTTTTTTTCGCTTTAGAAGATAAGAGATAGGCCTGCTACTATTAAATTCTAATATGTCTTATTTGTTTTAATTAGGACGTATGTGTAGGAATATTATAA
>JAGFPH010005583.1:12898-31328 GCA_018207615.1 Philaenus spumarius
GCGGGAAATCTGGCGTGATGCAAGATCTCGCGAGAAATCTGGCGTGACGCGAGATCTCGCGGGAAATCTGGCGTGATGCAAGATCTCGCGAGAAATCTGGCGTGACGCGAGATTTCGAAAACATAGCCAAGTCGAAAGTGCCCAACGGGCCAATAGAAGTTATCACTTCAAAAAAAAACGCTATTTGAACAATTGCGGGTTTTAAATGGATTTAGGATGAGCAATGTCCGCGTAACCTACCGCCGCTACGCTGGAGTCGCAGGTTGCTTTCTGCTTTACTAGAGCCGACCCAAAGGAAAATACTGTTATTGAGTGCTGCGGTAATGCTCACACAGTCTTTAAAACAGTGCATAGACGATTGAAATACTTTGATACTCAGTTTAAACTTTATCTAAAGCCAGCGGAAATTCCATTGAGATTCAAATCTCTTTGAAGTCTGTTAAGCCTACACTTAAGTCTGCAATGGATTTAAATGGTAAGCCCAAGATCCCTGATCTACAGGTTATATTCAATTGTCTTATTCTAGAAAGATTTCCTTAATACTTGATCTTTTAAAGCTTATACAATTATTGATCACTGTCTTCAAAGGGATTTATATTTCTGAAATTAAAAACATACAACACAATTCACACAGAAATTCGGTTAGTTGTCAAACGCATTTAAACGACGAAGTCGTCGCCCTTAGTGAAATTTGAGTTACAACTAAATAACAATTCGACCACGCAGCCGAACCGCTGACGTGAGTTAAGCAGATTTCCAAAATTAAGTTTATAGGCCTATGTTTTAGGGTTTCAACCAACAATTTGGGAAATAGATCTATTCACGACGGTGCTGAAAGCTGCAAAAAGCTTCGCACGCCATTCCTATATTGTGAGTATCTTCAATACACAGTGCATTGCGTGCTTCGCGCGCCAACCCCACGGTAGCATCCACCACATGGCTTTGAACCGAGTCCTTTTATGTTATTTTACGTTTTGATCGATATAAGGGAACCAAGCAAGCTATAAGGTCGTGTAAAAAAACTAAATGTGAAAAATAACATCCTACATTTGAAATTGTAGAAAAAACGCTAAAAAACTTTAACTATCGTAGGAAAAATAAAAAAAAAATAGTTACTTCCAAAAAAGTGCATCCCCCAGTAATTCAAATTGAAGCATCCGTTGTAATTTCACCACTGATAGGCTACTTAAATAATTAAATTTTAAAGAAACTTTGATGTTACCAACTAAACAATATAATATGTAACATCAGTTGTTTGAGTTATAAAACAGTAAGCTTTTTACTTGCTTAAATCTAATCTAAAAACAAAAAACTGTTATTTGTGAAGAATAAATAAATGACCTGATTTTAAATATGTCAAATTGGTTGCAAATAAACGTGTTCTGGTTCATTGTTGGCCTAACCTAAAATTATGAGTTTTTTTATCCAAAACAGCTGTTTTATTCAAAATATGTAGCAACAGAAGTTTGTATTGAATCAAAACAGTAGGCGTTTTCGTAGATTTTTTGGTGTTTGCTTTTAGTTTTAGTTGTTTGCTAACTTAAAAAGCGGTTGGTTTTGAATAATAATAAACTGAATCTACATTTGCCAAGTTGGTTGCTATCGTAACGAATGTAAACTAATATGTGTTGCTTAGCTTTTGATCTGAACAGCTGTTTTATCCGATTTTCCACTATTTTAAAGCTTTAAAATTAAAATTTAGCAAAATCGTTTCTTAGTGTGTGTCTATGACCTCATGAGAATATAACTTTAAATTTTTGTATTTGTACCTTAAGGGTCTGCTCCAGTAAACGGGAAAGCAACCGGAAAAGCGAGCGCTTCTCTCTATAGCCGTATCTAAGCAGTGCAATTCTCGACCTAAGCGCTTTGACATTGCCTCGTTTCAAACCATTTTAAATCCATCTTTTGTAATTGAGTGCTGAAAAAAACTAAATATTCTTTATGAAATGCGAATCCGGCTTGCGTTTCACTTTTAATTATACATTTTTTATTGTGTAAAGAAAAAAGTTCAAACTTGGTACTTCAAAAATGTCAATTGCAAATGAAAAAATTTAAAAAAATGTGAATCGCAAAACGGACGGGTATTGTGACTGTGCTTAAAATGAGAGTGCAAACAATTTTATGATACAAAATAAACGAAATAAATGGTTTTAAATTTAACATTGCTCTTATGGTATACAAATCCAAGATGGCCGCCACCCATCTTAAGCGGACCCTTAAGTAGTTTTTGCTCCACGTTGAGTCTATATTAGTCAATCATTCAGTCAGGAGAAAGTCTCTTATATATAGACCTAAACTAGGCGGCTTCGTTATTGTTTGATTTAATTTTAAGTGTGGTTATCCCACGTCATCCCTTTGACTTAAGTAATCGTTTTGGAAAAGTTTTTGAAGTTATTTTGCGCCCTTTGTAATCGGGATGGGGTGTCTGTCGGTCGAGAAACCGCGTCACGCGTTAGGAGTAAAATCAGGAAAGTGCCTCTTTATACCTTTCTTCGTATATTCGTATACTTTCCTATACTTCAAAACTTCGGATTGATTTGAAACTTTGCACACTTATCAAGGACCGATGACAATGCAATATTAATTTTATTGGGTGTAGTAAGTGAGTACTGATCATGGTCCCCAGAACACGACGTGATTTTCAGCCCCTTCAAAAAGTCGGATTGATTTGAAACTTTGCACACTTATCAAAGACCGATGACAATGCAATATTAATTTTATTGGGTGTAGTAAGTGAGCACTGATCATGGTCCTCTGAACACATTTTTGGCAGTCATTAAGAATTTTATATACAGGGTGATTCACGACGATATGCAGAAACTTCGGGAGCTCGTTCATTTTGTTGGGTGTAGTAAGTGAGCACTGATCATGGTCCCCAGACTAACTGTGATCAACCAAACAGATGCAACGATAGTATTCATAAGCGTATGTAACAAAGAAGGAAAAAATGGTATATTAATTTTCAAATATGCCTTCAGTGTTGGTTAGTGTGTGTATAAAAGAATAGGCTATCATCTACAAAATAGTAGGGCTACTCTAAGTTACGACCTGTTTTTCCCAAAATATATTAAATCAATAGTAGGTCTACCTGTGTATACCATTGGATGGCCGAAGAAGTATAACTTCCACCGTCGGGTCCGATGCAGATCCATTTTTTTTATATCAATTAAGAATAATATTAAATACATTTAGATTTATAGTTTGTAGGAATTTAGTGGAGTCTATTTAAATTTTACAGGGGTAGCTATCCCATTTAAATCTTTTTTTGTAGTGATGATATTCTCTAAAGAAAATGAGTAAATTATAAAATTTTAGTAAAATTTGTTGAGTAGTTTTTCTGAATACAGAAAAATTCAGTAAAATATTATTTCATTTTAAGGGTAGTTATTCCATTTCATCCCTTTGACTTAAATAATCAAATTACAAATAGTTTTGTATACCCCTTAAAATAAATATTCCATTATTTTAGCTTTATAGCTTGTAGGAAGTTAGTTTAATTTATATTTATTGTATATGCGTAGCAACCCCATTTCAACCCCTTCCAATTGTGAATCCAAACCATCCAGGGACCCACTCAAACACACACAAAATGTCGGCAAAATTTGTCCAGCCGTGAGG
This sequence comes from Philaenus spumarius, assembly GCA_018207615.1. Taxonomy (NCBI): domain Eukaryota; kingdom Metazoa; phylum Arthropoda; class Insecta; order Hemiptera; family Aphrophoridae; genus Philaenus; species Philaenus spumarius. Next base: position 16,517 of record JAGFPH010005583.1, read on the forward strand.
AGTGCAGTGGCATTATACGTACAGAAGAATTACACAGGGTGAGCCAGAACTATGTGGCAATGTCACGGTAGCTAAAAATAAGAAAAAAAGTTCATATAAACATAGGCCAGAAAACGCGTCGTTTTCCAGATGTCAGCCATTTTGTTTTTATTTCTTCAAAATAATTCATATCTAGAGAAATGTTTGACTGAGTTAAAATTGTGCATGAAGTTTAACCTAACAATGATCTATCCCAAGAAAAATAATTAATTCGACCACGTAGCTGAACCGCTGACGTGAGTTGAGCAAATTTCCAAAATTAAGTTTATAGGCCTATGTTTCAGGGTTTCAACCAACAATTTGGGAAATAGGTTTATTCACGACGGTGCTGAATAGCTGCAAAATGGTTCGCACGCCATTCCGCATAATATTGGGAGTATCTTCAATACACAAAGCATTGCGCCAATCCCACGGTAGAATCCACCAAATGGGTTTGAACCGGGTACTTCTTTGGTATTTTACGTTTTCATCGATTTTGGAGGAACCAAGCGAGCTATAAGGTAGCGTAAAAAAACAAAATGTGCAGAATAACATCCTACGTTTATATTTGTAGAAAAAACTAAAAAAAAAAATCATTTTCATAGGAAAAATCTATATATATATATATGATTTTTAATAACGCCATGATCGATGATGATGATTTTTTTTAAACATGATCGGTGCTCATTTGCTACTCCCGACCTTGGGTCTTACCATAAGGGCCACTGCAATAGCTCATTTATCCTATGGAAATTCGCTAATAAAAGATTTTATCCAATTCTAAGTTTCAAAATGGCCACTGTTTTAAAGTTTCATATCAAGATTACTCAAAAAGTGTACATTTTAACATTCGGATGCAGGATAATAGTTAAGTTGTGTGTAAAAACTAATTGGTTTGTTCAATCCGGCACCATATACCAACACAGTAAACACAGCAATTTTGTACGTACATAAGCTGTTATTATCTTTAACTTAGCCATTATCCTTCATCCGATGGTTTTGACAGTTAAACCATCCGATAAGGAATCAAAGACGTACAAAATGGTGCCTTAAAATTTTTTCGTCAAAATGTACGGTTTTTGCGTAATCTAGACTTGCAATTGTCAAACAGCCTCTATTTTGAAAAGCATGATTGGATATAATCGCTTATTTTTCTTGAGATAGAATATTGTTAGGTTAAACTTCGTGCCAAGTATAAATTCAATCGGTGAAACATTTATCTAGATATGAATTATTTGTTAAAAATAATGGCGGATATCTGGGAAACGAAGCGTTTTCGGGTGTATGCTTATATGAATCGTTTTTTTATTTAGCTATCGAGATATTGTAGTACAATTCTGAATCAATAGATCTAAACCAGACAGACTAACTAACTAATTAAAGCATAAGATCGATCACATGTTACTTTATTCTTAAAATTGCATTCGATACCGAGCTAAGATTCGTCTTTTAAAATAGAAACTCCCTTAAAATGAATGAAATTCTGACCATTATGTGTCGAAACAAAATCAGCAATCAATTATTTAAAAAGAAATACAGGTTCCGATTTTCAAAAAATGTTAGGCCTAGTATTTTATTTAGCTTTTCGTCACATTCTAAAAATATTAACGTTACGTTTTCCACATATTTTTCTGTAAACTTGATGAAGATGTAAAAATAGCCGACGAGAAATACAAATAGTTATATATAGATCAATGCAGACACCGTCGTAACGTAGGGACAAATAGGTCAAGGTATTGACTGAGAAGGTAATTAATGTATTCTAATGTTGGAGATTGTTAGATCATAGTTATACTGGATTCCAAGTTGGTGTTCGTCGTTCGAAATTGAGTGACAGTTCACACAAGGCAATTTTACATGTTGATTCTATACAGGGAGTCTCTTACCATGATATTCAGCTGGTCAAAACTAAAAAAATAATGCAATTAGTCCATTTAAAACTCGGGCTATGACCTCAGGAAATGCCCTACAGACCAAACCGTTTGTACTTTATGTCTTTTGGGTCGCCGATTCTGTAAATCGTTGTCCCAGCGTCACCAATGACACCTCCAAATAATGCTACATAATGCTCGGCAAAAATGATTATTTCACTTTTTTACGGGCGTCCAAGTGGAGGAGACCTCAAAATTGAGTCGAATAGTTCCAACACCATCGAGGGGTAAGAACCACTCCTAAATTGCCATCAAATACAGGTCGCACTGAGGAAATGGGTGCGAATGCATACTCTTTGTAGTTTGGAATATGTTTTCTTTTATACTTTTTTCCGGGACTTTTCGATTTCTGATACATTTAGGGGTGGTTTCATCCCCTAAGAGGTGAAAAAATGTTCTACTATTCCTCTCCAAAGATGTATATCAGAAATACCGAGAAAGAAAATGGTTTATAGTTTCTTTTATAGTTGTCAAAAACAGTTGTGATTTGCGTTTTTACAATCAGCGGCGTTGAGATTATAAATCGTTTAAAATTTATATATTTTTACAACAGTTTTTCTTACTTTATTATTGGCAGCTAAGAAACAAATTAGGCCTACAGACATAGATATAAATTTTAATCTGTCACTATCTTGGACTCTTAGTCAGAATTATTGCAATTTTATCATATCAATCTGACTGATTTAAATAAAAACCCGACCCACAAAACAAGGAAGAAAAACAATAACTAAACAACTAAATTGTAAGTTACGTTTAATACGTTACCCTTATGTACATTTCGATGACATGGTCATCATCCTCAGAGGGTTGTAACACTACTAAAAGTGTTAAAACCTTTTAGTGTTAAAACCGTTTAGTAGTGTTAAAACCCTCTGAGGATGATGACCATGTCATCGAAATGTACATAAGGGTAGCGTATTAAACATAACTTACAATTTAGTTGTTTAGTTATTGTTTTTGTTCATTGTTTTGTGGTTCGGGTTTTTATTTAAATCAGTGTGATTTTGTTGCCACAGTGCTCTTTTATTTAATAAATTTGTGTTTCTTACCGTCATCGTTATCCAATTCTTTCTTTAAGAAACGTGCTACAGCTGTTTCGCGATTAATCGCATTTTCAAACACTGTACACGAAACACATTAAAATATAAAACACACACAGTTCACACACGATAATTCTACGCCCATTGGCAGTAATTACTATTTTATTTGTTTATATCAGTCTGAATATATCTATCTATATATATAAAATTCAAATAGGCCTACCACTGACTGACTCACTCATCAAAAAATCTCAAAAACCACAAAACGGATTGGAAAAAATTTGGTATGTAGCTTCCTCTAGGGCCGTAGGTGCTCGCTACGGTTAGCAGGTTTTCAAAAAATTCGAAATTTTAGGGGGGTTTGGGGGAGGGTCAAAGTTCTTAAAAATTCCCATAAGAAATATATAGTATAATATATTTATTGATATATTTTTTGGTTAATATACATTTAACTTTGATTTGTCTATCCGTGCAAAGCTGGATCGGGCCAGCTTGTTCATTTATACATACAGGCCTACTGATGATGAGATCTTTTAGTGAATTTTAAAATGAACAATAATGTAGTTCTGCCAAAATGACAGAATTAAAAATATATGGGATACAAATGAGTGATTTTAGTAGGCCTCTGATTAAAATGTATGATTTTGTGTTTTGTTTCCCAAAATGTAGACCCGTTCCAGTTCTTTTAGTTAAATATTTAATTATAGGCTCTGTACATTTACCATTTTGAAAATCCCTAACGGCATAGACTCGGTTGGATATATTGTTTCTTTTTAAGAACGAAGTAGCCTAAACAAAGAGAATTGAAAACAACAATAAACGAATCAAACATATAACAAGTGATTTCGTCCATTAGCAATACTCCAACAAAAATTAAGTAAATATTGAAAAGTGTTCCGGAATGGCTGAACTGATTTTGACTAAACTTTCATTTGCATGTGGAGTACTTTTAAGAGATTAATCTAGGCTACTTTTTTTTATGAATTATTTAAGGGTTCCTATTTTAAAATTGAAATTTTTTAAAAAATAATGGACCAAATTGGGGGTCTAGCGAACGGACGTGACACGCGACAATTATAACTAAAACAACTGATTTTGTTCAAAAGCTTAACACTTTGTCAAGATCGTCTGTGTTTTAATTTACTGTATACGCTGGTTTAACCGTTAAATATATATCAAAACAGTAAGCAATAATGTGAAATGTTAATAGATGTTAAGTACCATTCAAACCCTGATTTGTAATTTTATCTTCGTTCGGGAGTTATGTCTAACAAACCGGGGTAAAACGGGATTTTTAGCGTTTATTGTTGCGTAGCTAATAATTAATGTACGTACGCGATAGACACATCGCTTACAGTTAATATACCGTATGGCCTAATACGCAAACATCTGCTGGTTCCCTATGCTACGTATTAACACTGTACACGAGGTGCGTGCGCGTTGACTGTCTATGACGTATGCGACTGGAGAGAGTAGAAAATATGTTCACCCTCTATTTTATCGCATTGCGCATGCCTGTCAAATGATTCCCCCCACTATTTCTTTCAACTGCCGTTTGAAGTTGGAAATTGGAAGAGTTTCACGTTTCATTTAACTTCCGCGCCTCAATTAAGTCCCCTTCAATAACATGCTCATCAGTAAAACTATAAATACCAATTTCTGTTGTGCTAGAATATGCAGTCGAGTCCTAGTGGGGTGTTTAGTTTGAAACGTTTGCTGTGAACCGGAAAATTCGAACTATCCCAAAACATACCAATTTCGCAGACATGTACTGGAGAAGATGTAGCGTGTTATTTATACTTCTAAAATATGTACACACATCCAGCCCGGTGCTGTAACATACTAATGTCGCCGAGCCACATGTTCTGGCGGAATAAAACACGGAAGTAGAGTGTGAGAAAGGTTTAGCACTTTTCTTTTGAAGGTTAAACGTGTTCAGTCAGACTTATGACGCTGGGAGTTATTACGAGCCAGTAAAGTTGGTTGTAAAAGATGACACCATTTTCATAGTCCCTAAACTGGTGAGGACAGATTTATTACGCCTAAGTTATTAGGGTTTTAAAATCCCGTTAGTAATAAAATACTGGTTCACATTAAAAAAATCCGACCACTTTCTTTACTTGGCACTGGCAGGACTTGTAATGTACTGTTTATGATAATTGTATATTGTGGTAGACACTGTAAAGGAATTTCTCTTCCAAATAAAAGTTTTCTTAGAAAAGTTTAATAAAAGAAATTTACGAGCTAACAGACTACGAGGCAGCGTGCACAGGTGACCACTCACTCACTCACTGACTCACTCATCACGATTTCTCAAAAACTACCGAACGGATTGAAATTAAATTTGGTATGTAGCTTCCTCTAGGCCCAGAGGCGCTCGCTAAGAAAGGGTTTGAAAAAATTCGAAATTTTAGGGGGGTTTGGGGGGATCAAAGTTATTAAAAAAAGATTTCTTCAAAACTACCGAACGGATTGGAATGAAATTTGGTATGCAGCTTCCTCTAGGGCCATAGGTGCTCACTAAGAAAGGGTATGAAAAATTTCGAAATTTTAGGAGGGGTATTGGGGGGATCAAAGTTACTAAAATCATAATTTCAGATCTTTTATTATTATGGTAATAGTGCTTTTATTATTTAAGATCTATATATATATAAAGCCAAATACCACTCACTGACTGAACACTTTAAAAAGAATACAATTACGTTAAAAAGACTGAAAATACCAACCACCACGGGCAACGCCGTACGGGTCAGCTAGTATCTATATATATATATAAGCCAAATACCACTCACTGACTGAACACTTAAAAAGAATACAATTACGTTAAACAGACTGAAAATACCAACCACCACGGGCAACGCCGTACGGGTCAGCTAGTATCTATATATATATATAAGCCAAATACCACTCACTGACTGAACACTTAAAAAGAACACAATTACGTTAAAAAGACTGAAAATACCAACCACCACGGGCAACGCCGTACGGGTCAGCTAGTGTATGTATAAATCATGTGGTCCGATGGCTATACTACCAGTAATAGTTCGATCAATCAGCTGAATTTCCAAAATTAAGTTCATATATTTTAGAGTTTAACCAACTATTTGGGAACTTGGTGTATTCACGCGCTGAATAGCTGCTTATGTGTACGATATTAGTAGAATTTGTTTACATGTCAGCCTACAGCCCCGGATCACGCGCTGCTTTGTTCCGCTCGCACTTTGCCTGGCGGCCTCGGATTATGGACTGCTCAAACTCGCGTTGCCGTAAATCCCCGTCGTGGATATGAATTGGCTACTTTTACGGTATTTCAAGTTTTGATCGATTTTGGGGGAACCAAGCGAGCTATAAGATCGTGAAAAAACTAAATTTGCGGAACAACCTCTTATATAAATTATTGTTTACATAAAATTTAAAAAAAATTATTCCAGTACGAACATTTTTACTTTTGTTTAAATTAGTTCTTCCGATTGATTGCTAATGAACTAGTCAGAGCGACTCAGAAAACCAACCTGTGCACCAAATTTTAACCGAATCGGATGCAAAAAATGTGGCCGTTAGTATGCGAACACATTAATACAAATATAATATTATAACATTTTTAATGACACCTCAGCACTTGTCCTGGGTACCATGAATGGGTATTTACTACTGACGGTCTTCTAAATATTATTATTTTCTCTTAAATAATTTTTGTTCGAGAGCGGTCGTTTCCCGCGTCTCACCATGCCTCTCTACCGACTTAGGGGGACTTCAACAATAAGTCACTGCATAGCTCTCCTTTCTTATGGAAATTCTGTAATAATATATATATGTAGAATGAGACTTTAAAATTTTATACAAATTGGTTCGAAAACTAAAAAGTTATTCAAAATTGTTTTAAATACCTAAAAAAAACTTTAAACGAGATGAAATAAGTAAAATATATCAACACCAAGTGTAGGACAACTTTTTTTTTAAATTTTACATTGTCTTTCATTATAACAAATCTAAAAAATATTATTTATGGTTTCAATTTAAAAAATAGGAAAAAATGTTCCGGAGGAGGCGTATCCCCTTAATACCGAATAAAGTGTCATTCTGGTTCAAAAATCTCAAACAATTTTCGCTTTTGTTAAAAAATCTAGCTTCTGGCTATTGGAACGAATTTGTCCGAATGACTTAGACTGCGAACATATATATATATATATATATAAAGTTTGTAATGTTGTACATTATCTAAAAATGCAGGAATTAGTAAAACTATAAATAACACTTTCTGTTGGTGCTTGTTCAGTTTGAAACGTTTGCTTTCTCTTCAACAAACTGTAACTTTTATTGAAAAGGAACAATTGCTGGTGAAATATTCCAATACATACAGACTTCGCAGACATGTTATTTACAACACTTCTAAAAGCATGTATGTGTATAAAAAACATCCAGTCCAGGGCTGTAACATACTAATGTCGCTGAGCCACATGTTCTGGTTGAATAAAATACGGAAGTAGCACTTTTCATTTGAAGGTTAAACGTGCTCTGTAAGACTACGACACTTGGAATTATTGCGAGTCAGTAAAGGAGGTTGTAAAAGACGACAACGTTTCATAGATCCTAAACCGGTGCAGACGATTTATTACGCCTAAGTTATTACGATTTTAAAATCCCATTATTAATAAAATACTAGATCACATTCAAAAAATCTCTAGCTTCAGGAGCCACGATGTCCACTTCGCCAAAAGGCATTTCAGCATGTACCTTATTCGACCACTTTCTTTACTTGGCACTGGAAGATCTTTTGATGTTCTGTTTATAATTGCATTGCGGTACACCCTTTCCAAATACAAGTTTGCAAACATTCAATACGATACAAGAACTGATTAATAAAAAAATTAATAATTCGATGGAGCAGCTGCATTTCCAAAATTACGTTGGTATGTTTCAGAGTTTAACTACCTTTTTGGGAAATTGGTTTATTCAAGCGCTGAATATCTGCCTGCGTGTACGATATTAGTAGAATTTTTTGCATTTCAGCCTCCAGCCCCATCTCGAGCTCTGCTTCCTTCCTTGATCGATTTTGGGGAACCAGATGGGCTATAAAAGTTAAACAAGAGAACAAGTTAAATATTTTATTTCTTTAATTTTTGTAACTGTGTCTAAGCTAAGTGCTCTTTCAGTATGATTTATAGAAAGCATAAAAATCATGCATAGTAAAGTTAGTAATTTATAGTGTGTTTCTTGTATCTATATGATGGCTAAGGCTATTTAATTTGTTTGCATGTATTTTATAATGAAGAATTGTTATGATTATTTTTGTCATTGTACGTTTTAGTAAATAAAAACTCAACTAACTAAACATTTTTAATCTATGTAATAAAAATGAATTGCTGTTCCTTTGTAAGCGCATCACTTGAGAACGCCTGGACCAATTTGGCTATTTTTTGTTTCAAAATGTTCGTAATAGTCGGAACTAGGTTTTTTATATAAAGAAAAATTTGAAAAGTTTCCCTAAAAAGTTTCAAATTTGGAAAAAAATTAAACAACCTCTTTTGTATGGACTCTAGACCATATGATAGTGCACAAAAACAGCTGTTCGTATAGAAAGCTTAGCAACACGTCATGTTTGTTTACATTCATTACCATAGCAACTTTACTTATCAGTTTATTACTCTTCAAAACCAACAGCTTTTTTACATTAGATTAACCAACCTAATCAAACAAAAATCAACTAAAAATGCTTACTATATTTTAATTCAATTCAAACATTGGTTGTTACATAATATATATAAAACAGCTGAGTTGGATCAAAAACTGAACATGATTTTAGGTTAAGCCTACAATGAACCAAAACACGTTTATTTGCAACCAATTTAGAATCAGGTTTTTACAATAACTCTTCGCAACTATCAGTTTTTTTTAGATTAGATAAAAGAAACAAAAGGTTTACTTTATTATCTATGAAGGTTTACAAACTATAAATCTAAATTTGTGTAGTATACTCTTAAGTGGCATAAAACCATTTTGCAATTCGATTACTTAAGTCAATATAATGAAATGGAATAACTTTACTACCCTTTAAATTAAATCAAGCAATAGCGAAGCATTGCCAGGTCTACTAGTCTATATAATACAAATTAATTGCTGTTCCTTTGTAAGTGCATCACTTGAGAACTTCTGGACCAATTTGGCTATTTTTGGTTTTAAAATGTTCGTATTAGTAAAAACTAGGTTTTTAAATAAAGAAAAGTTTTAAAAGTTTCCCGAAAAAGTTTCAAATTTGTAAAAAACTAAACAGCTTCTTTCGTATGGACTCAAGACCATAGCGCACAAAAACAGCTGTTCGTATAGAAAGCTTAGCAACACGTCATGTTTGTTTACATTCATTACCATAGCAACTTTACTTATCGGTTTATTACTCTTCAAAACCAACAGCTTTTTTAGGTTAGATTGACCAACTTAAAGCAAACAAAAACAAAAATCAACTAATGCCACTATATTTTAATTTAATTCAAACATTGGTTTTTACATATTGTATATAAATCAGCTGATTTGAATAAAAAACTGAACATATTTTTAGGTTAGGCCTACAATGAACCTAAACGCATTTATTTGCAACCAATTGGGCTAATTTAAAATCAGAGTTTTTACAATCCTTGACAACTATCTATTTGTTGTTTTTTTTTTTTTTTTGATTTGGTAAAAGCAAACAAAAGGTTTATTGTATTATCTATGGGCCTAAAGGTTTACAAAATCTAAATCTAAATTTGTGTAGTATATTCTTAAGTGGTATAAAAACCATTTTGCAATTCGATTACTTATTAAGTCAATGTAATGAAATGGAATAACTACCCTTTAAATGAATCAAGCAATATTTCGGGTCCACTATTATTATTAATACAAATAAATTGCGTGTAATCTAAATAAAATATTTTAAATTTGCTCTTAATATTATAACAATGCAAGTTTCAAATATTTAAATCTGCTATATCTGCATTGTTGATTTGTGATAAGTACCGCGTGGCTTGCCAGCAGCCAAGTAATACATTTAGTCGGTGTAAACTGGCGACAATAATTGGCGTCAACTTTCTACATTCATTTCGCAGGTCAAGCATTGTTTGAAAACATCTGAGAATTTTAAAATCAAGTCTTCCAAGCGTTACAAATCTGTCTTCAGCCGTTCGGAATGTCCGAATTGCGTTCCATTAGCGCAAGTAGGTTTACGTAAACGCCATTACAAATGTCACACCTCACACGTCCAAGTTCACCTTTAAACTGAGTGCTGAACATTTTACAATAGTCTTCGAGCGCGCGTGCCCGTAAAAAATAAATTCTATTTTGTTATAATAATTTTTAGTAGGTTAATTACCTTGTTTTTACTTTGTTCAAACAATCCAGATCGGTTCCTAGATAGATTACCTGTTTCGACGGTTATACCGTCATCTTCAGATCCGTATCTAAATAAAGGTGTTCAGCCTGCTATGGCGTCGTCTTCTTATTGGCACATTAAACACATAGTTAAACAAGTTTAAAAGATAAATAATATAATGTGCCAATAAGAAGGCGGGCCACAGCAGGCTGAACAACTTTATTTAGTTATGAATCTGAAGAAGACCAGATAACCGTAGAAATCAATTATCTTTCTAGGAACCAATTTCGATTGTTTGACGTGGTAAAAACAAGGTAATTAACCTACTAGAAATTATCCATAATATACAATCCAGGAAGCTATACATACATTATGTAGTTATAATAGTTTACATTCCTATAAAATAAACAGATGGTGCGAGTACCGTCAGACATCTTGAAATTGTAACTTCTTAAAAGAAAGCCAGAACAAAAACGAAAGAAATAAAGCAGTCGTGGGACTGCCTACAGATGTTAAAACTGTCATGAATGGTTGATTATATTGGTTTAATCTAAAGTTTGATCATTGTTTTTTTTCTTGACCCATTCCAAATTTCAATCTAAAAAAATTACATAAACGTGATTGTCTATATAGTCAAATAATGATTTTAAAAAAACGTAATTTTAGGTTAGGCCTATACTGAACCAACGCAGGTTTCTTTAATACATTTTTACATTCATTACCATAGCAACCAAGTTAGAAAATTTAGATATTTAAAGAAAATGAGAAAGAAATATGTCCATTTTAGAAGTAGGCCTACTACCTTACCCGTGAGAATATTTTGCAAGTTTGGAGTAGGCCTACACTTACCTCATTTAATTCAGTTAATTACGATTATTTATTTACGTTGGTTTATAAATAACAGTTTCCATATAGAATCTTGAAATACAAACAATCTAACTAACAGCTGTCATGCTAGTTAAGCAGTTTGTTAACAGATGGCGCATTTCATTAGGAACCATATGATGTATAACATAAAAGTATTTATAATCAATTTTTGTAACGGAAACATGAACTTTAGGCTGTTTCTCGTCAATAGTGGTGAGCATAAGCTTTAAAATGAAGTTTGAATAATTTATAAGGATTACCAATTACAGTAATTCAACACAACTTCAAAATTAGGAAGTGCAATGTCCATTTCAGAGGTATTACCAACTAAACTATTTTAACACAAGTTACAAAATGAGGAAGCACAATGTTCATTGCGTCGGTATCGTGATGTATTTCAGGTCTTTGAGTAAAATGTTTAATTGTAGGCTTTGTACAGTTACCATGTTGAAACCCCTAATAGCATACACCCAGTTAGATGTAGTGTTTGTAGGCCTAATTAGTTTCTTCTGAAGAAAGAAGCAAAACAAGTTTTAACAAAACATACATTTTCAACGACTTTTAACCTCAAAATAACTTATGTAGCCTACGTTGGTTCTGGTAACGCATTTAACTTTATATTATTTTTGAAGTTATATTTTTTTTTCTCACGTGTGTCAAATTATTTAGCACGTGCACTCGTCTCGCATTGGGCACTTTACGACTAATAGCCCAGTCGGTATAGGTTACAACTACCAGTAATTTGCAATACGGCTGATTTTTTTTATAAGTACCTTAAAGTATGTAGATTAACATAAAAAAAAGTTTACCAGTCTATCGATTTCCCAAAGTCGAAAAAAAAATCGATTATCATTTTTTTCCGATTATCCTTAATATTTCGAGATGGGATGAATGTAGAGAAAAATAAAAATACCGCCGTGTAGGGGAGGTATTTTCAATAAAAAATGTCATATGTATTTATTTCGTCCGAGCAATGGTTTGTCTGGAAAAAAATCGATAATGCAGGTATGTATTTTGCAGCAGGGGAAATCACTAAAAGGGGACATCTTATTCATAGTCTATATGAAGCGTTGGCTCATTCTAAATTGGCCGAATTTTAATATATCGAATTGAAACTTGACATAGGAGTTAAAATATATATTTTAAACATTTATGCTGAGTCTCATCTTGAAAATTACCCGATCTAGAGCCACGTGACTTATCAATGGGTTTCTCGATTTTAGGAGTACCGGACCCACCAATTCATTTTAAACAGCTCCAGTTTAGAAAATGTTCAAAATATCAACCTGAAAGTTTTTTTACAAGTTAAATATATAGATTAAAACAAGATCAAGGAGTATAAACCTTTTTTGTTATTTAATTTTCAAAGCACAAGTAACTTAAAAAAGTATAATTTTAGACCATTTTAGATTTTTTATCAAAACGCTTGAGTTAATCAGCTGCAGATTAGTCAATTTTTTAAATATAGTTTTTAAAATAAGTATAGCAAAAACCAATTGTGTTTTTAACTTCTGTACCAATTTTTAAATCGATATGTTCAAAAATGTCGAAAATGGAGTCGTTGAATCCAAAGGTGTTATAGTTAAAACGAGAACAGAAGACTATTTTCAAGCGCCTCGTTTTTAAAAATAACATGGAAAAATTTGTTCATACTTACTAAGAATATTTATAGTGGTGTACTCAACTTGTAAAACAAATTTGATGTTGATATTCCAAAAATTGACGAAACTGGAATAGATTGAAATTAGTTCGTGGGTCCGGTATTCCTAAAATCGATAATTGAAATCGACTCCTAGATCGGGTGATTTTCAAGATAACAATCTGAGACTCAGCATAAATGTTTAAAATATATATTTTAACTCCTAAGTCAAGTTTCAATTCGATATATTAAAATTTGGCCAATTTAGAATGAGCCAACGCTTCACATATGAATAAGATGTCCCCTTTTAGTGATTTCCCCTGCTGCAAAATACATACCTGCATTATCGAATTTTTTCCAGACAAACCATAGCTCGGACGAAATAAATACATATGACATTTTTTGTTGAAAAATACCTCCCCTACACGGTGGTATTTTTTATTTTTCTCTATCTTCATACCATATCGAAATATTAAGGATAGTCGAAAAAAAATGATAATCGATTTTTTTTCGACTTTGGGAATCGATAGACTGGTAAACTTTTTTTATGTTAATCTACATACTTTAATGTACTTATAAAAAAAAAATCAGCCGTATTGTAAATTACTGGAACTTTTGGTCTAAATTGACCCCTACCGACTGGCCTATAAGCAAATAGTGAGATAAATGATTTTTATGTAGCCTACTGTATATAGGGATTGTCAGAACACCTGTGCAGTTCGAATAGGTAGCAAACGAAACAGCTGGGTTTTTAACAGCAACCCCACTATATCATACTTAAAGAATTAAAGGAAAGTAATAAGTTTGAATGTTTATGCTTGTTCTAACTTTTCAACTAACTTGTCAACGTTCTTCTTTCCTTTCCAGTGGCAATGCAACTCCCGCTCCCAGGTCCGCGATATAAGAACTCTTCCTGGCCTGGACTTATTATAAGTACTTTATCAGTGTCTAACCGGACTACTACTGACAGACTATGTTCATCTTTAAAGATTCCAAAGGTAGTTTATGCATTATTGGAGTGTTTTATCGGTTCTAATATTCCATACAAAGGAAACAATTTTTAGAATCGATTGTGGAAAAATATAATCAAGCACTAAAGTAATTGTGGTTTAAACTGAATATTTGTTGGCGAATTTTCGTTATTGCACTACTGGTTCTATCAATGATGTACACAACCTGTGTACACAAATACTCTCTACTTCACTTGTATCATTGTTTTAACGTGATTAAACTGAAGGGAACAGCTACATTTCTTATTTTATGCATTTACACACTGATTGAACCAAGAAAAAACAAGCAAAAATAAAAAAAATGTTTATAATTTATATTCCAATTATATTAATTTAACACAAATTTTTTCTTATATTAAGTTGTTCAGTTATTGTTTTTCTTCCTAATTTTTATGGTTCCGGATTTCATTTGATCAGTGTGAATTTGCTGCCACTGTGATCTTCAACTTTAGTATTCAATGCATATAAAATAAATATCATTGTAAAATTAATAACACAGTAAGTCGAAAGTCTACACAATATTATGTACTGCTGTCAATACTTTATAAAACTATCCAAAGGCTTAAACGCGTATAACTATCGTCAGCATAAACACGAAAGACTACGAATTGTAAGTCTAACACGTTAAACTATCGTAAGCCGGAACACTCGAAAATATCGCAAGCTTTAACACATACAACTATCGTAGTCCTTAACTCGTAAAACTAACATTAGTATAAACACGTAATACTATTGTAAGCCTATGCACTTTAAACTATCGTAAGTCTAAAACCGTAAAACTATCGACAGCTTAAACACGTAACAATATTACTATAAATTTACTTTTTTGTATACTTACAGCTCTCAGTCATTTAGTATTAAAGGATTGAGAGCTGTAAATATACGAAAAAGTAAATTTATAGTAAAATTTACCAGTTTAGTAAGGCAATCAGAAATAACGTAACAATATTGTACGCCTAAACAAG
>JAGFPH010005584.1:0-14795 GCA_018207615.1 Philaenus spumarius
TAACTCTTTTTCTTCCCGTTCTTTCTCTTTCGCCAAACGTTCTTGTCTTTCGGCCGACATTAATTTCAAAATTTTTTTAATATCCGCCTCATCTTTTTTGTGCCCCGTTGCCATTTTTAATTTTAACTTATTTTTAACACACAATTTATAATAATTCACTTAAAATTGCACTGCTTATCTCTAATACATGTATAATTAGGCTAATTGTTTTCTGATCACTTATACCGGTTCGTACTTTATCTCAATGAGAAATAAATCTTTTATTTTTCATTCAGCCAACGCGTTAGGGCGCCACTTGCCACGCACCACCATCCTTTTTCGGTATCACAGGGTTTTCGCTCCACGTTGGGCGCCACTTGCCACGCACCACCCTCTTTTTACCCCTCTATTTACTCTTTCTTACCTTTTTACCTTTTATTTGATTTTAAAGTTATTTATTTTTATTATTTAATTGCTTTAATTTTAATTATGATTCTTTGTCTAAAACTTGCATAATTACTTTTTGTTAGTCTATAGATTTTTCCCCCTTTTTCATTTTTTGAATTTAACTTTATTTTTGAAGTTATAGGCCTTTTTATGCAAAATAATGACTTTAAATCCCTTTTTTGTTACTAAGTTATTTTTATTTTGAAACGAATTTCGGCTATTTCTTTATAGGCCTTATTATGTCTCTATTAGGCCTAATTAGTTTTTTAAATTTATTCGACACAAACGATTTTTCATTTTTTGGTCTAATTTTTTGTACTATAACTCCTAAATTAATTACTCTAGTAAAAAACTTTTTATACTGTTTTATTCGTCTTTTTCCCCTCTTTTTAATTAACTAAAATAATATACAACATTTATAATTATCAAAATTTAACATGGTTTTAGATCTGCCTAGCAACAAGTAGAAGCTGACAAACTCTTGCCGTTCTCGACAGGAATTTTCTTGTCCCATCTTGTCGATTTAACTTAGTACAATTCACATCGCCTCTGTCTGTTATATGTTTCTAATTGATAAAAAGTTTAACTGATTTCTTTAATAACTCTGAAACTATTCATATATCATGAAAAAATTATTCTTTCTTTTATTTACGCTTTAATTTTCTGATTCTTATGCTGTCTTTAAAATTTAAATTCATTAACTTTTAATGTTTTGCGGTTCTAATTAGCAAGTCTAATTAGCGCCTTGCGACTGGCTAATTACCGTCGCACTATGTATAAATCAAAATATTTTTTTTACAAAAACTCTGTATTTTTACTATACGAGTGATATTTAAAAAGAAACTATTTTATAACTTTAAAAAATAGCTGATTTATTTTTATTGAATCGATTAAATTGTGTTCAATATTGCACAAACACTTCGTTTTGAAGAAATCAAAATTAATTGACAGATTTCAATTTGATACTATACAACCTAAAATAATGGCAACAAACCGATACAAAACTTAAAAATAACAATTTAGGGACACTAGGGTGTTTTCTTTTTTAAACTTTTGTTCAGTGGCCAAATATTTATGAACAATAAAATTACCAAATTATGAAGTGTAATTTTCTAACGCGATTAAATGTTTGACGAGTGTACATAATGAGAAAAGCCTGTTGGATACACGTTTGTATGTGTAGGATAATATCTGTTATAAATAATAATTTACACAATAGAGTTTGTTACCATAACGAAGCACAGGTACACATCAAGTTTGATACATTTTGATAGGACGTAAAATAATTCATTTTCAAATCGAAATATGTAAACATCAAATACTTACATGGATCAAATGGGCTCATATCAGTGTGAGAGGGGAACTATTGGTAATTCTACAGTTATACTATATTAGTTCAATAAATGTATAATTACAAACATCTAAAATATCCTTACACACGTAGCATGTTTTAGAACAAGTAGAAATGATTTGTAAAGTTTGAATCCTCCCTTAGCGAACATGTACTCTCCTTATAAAAGCATTACATTCTATACCTCGTTAACAAGTACAAATCACAATAAACCCTTTCCAGCACTCGTTTTGCTCAAGGACCTCTTTTAGCATCATTACGTCTGCTTTCGTTCTGCCTTAAAAGCAGATGTTGGAACGGCTTACCTTCATTATATGAAAAGTAGAAAATATATTGTTAAATTTAGTTATGTATTATTAGAACTGTTCCCGAAACAAACTAGTGAAACCCTGATCACAGAGAGTTATCTTACCAGGCTTAAATTATATTTAAGTAGATAAAATTAATTATATTGATTCCCTTCCATTCTGTTTGTTTAAATAGAGGGTGTGTTGCGTATATTTGTCCTATGTGACTTTGTTGTGTTATTACTAAGAGTCAGATCAGGATTAGTCAGTGTTCAGTTTATGTCTACTTTCAATTATGTATGTCAGGATAAACAGTAACGGTCAGTTCAGGTAAAATAGACCAACTCAAATTTGGAAAGAAAAATGTATTTAGACTTTAAAATATATACAAAAATACAAATATAACTTACTTATTCTAAAAACACGGAACAATAGAGGCAATCCCTTAGAAAAAACTGACAATATAAAACTAAAAATATAAAATCCATTATCAAACAATATAAAACTGAGAACGACTATATTGCAGGTGATCAGGTATACATAAAACCTAGGTTTTAACTTATATGATACAGTTATCATACTTATTATTATAATATATAAATTCACAAAATAGTTACGCATTTATACTTAACATACAAGCACTTAAACCATACATACACCCACACTCTATACACAATTTATGCAAGTTACAAAACCAATTTAAACGACAATAATAACATTAAAACCCAATTTCAAAGTATAACAATACCTGAAGCAATATCACTTATACCAAACACTTAAAAATTGAGTTTACATTTTATTTTTCATGAAGAATCCTTCGAATGTGTTAGCAAAACTTACTTTTATTTTGGCATCTTTTAAAGGATTTAGGTGCTAGATGTGAGACAGTTTTTTGGAAGAGTGCTGACTTTTGCTTTCACAATACTACTTTAAATGTATTAATTAAATTGATTGTTTTCAATCAGCCTTCCATTTGTTTTCTGTCACCATACCTGTTAAAACAAATACTAAAAAAAACTTTATAAATAAATGTCTAAAAGGAAGAGTTTTATATGACTTAATAAAGGTGTCCCACTTTTATAGCATGTCTTCGTATCAAATCTTTAACAAATATTTTTTTTAACCTTATTAACGGTTTTAAAGTCGACAATCCTTATTCAAAATTAGAATTTATCAAACTTATTTTATAATAATATACAAATAGTTTTAATTATTCAAATTTGCAAATTTATATTAATTTCTCTTAAATTTATAAAATTCATTTATATTATGTTTGCTAAATATTGATGATTATTCAACATTGGAAAAGAGACATGCAAAAGGAAAATGTTACTTAACAATTACAAAATTTGATTTTTGCTTTTGTACTGTACCCTTTCTTGTAAAGCAATATTTTACATCTATTATTAACAACGAAAAATAAACAAACAAATGAATCAGAGTTAATTTTAACTGCTGACTATATAATGATTTTAAAATATTTATTATGTTGACAATATCTCAGAGCGGATATCTACGAAATTTTTTTGTTCATTTTAATTTACAGGGAGATATGCTAATGCAATAGTGAGTGTGTGTTAGAATAATAGAGAGGAAATGAGGAAGAGAATGATAAATGCAGTTTCTTGCCACACTTTCCTAAGTCGAGAGCCAGTATGGAAGTTTTATATTCTGCGAAGCTTTATGTAAAGTCTATTTGAAACTGCGGGTAATAATGTTCTAAAAATATATCTACTCAACACCTAAATTCTAAGTTATGGTTTCAACTTTATATCACAGCTCGTTATAAAGTAATGCAATGTTAGACTATTAGAATAAGAGGAACCTAGGTTGTTCCTTTTTCCGATCACCTACATTTTTTCTAAACAAGTTTTTAATTAACAAGCTTTGATACTTTTCCATTTTGTATTTCATTCATTAATTGTTTGCATTTGTTACACATAGCAGAGGTGGTTAAAACAAATACAGGACCGTTAGTAGTTTTAAAATTATATTTTGCTAATACACATTATATTTTCTATTTTCTTAGTCAGACATTTTATATTAATTCTGCAGCTACATACAATATGTGGATATCAACATATCAGATATAAAATGACTTAATATATTTGAAGTACAGATTTAACTAGTATCTAAATAAAATATACGATTGTTCCAAAACAAATGGACATTTTCAATAAATAATCGAGAAAGTACGATTCTATTTAAATTCCTATTCTACTGTATATTTGCTGTAAATTCACAAAGAAAGTCAGTTCAGAGTTTGCAAACGGGTTATTCAGTTTGATAGACGAGGACTTTAGTAACACTCAGCAATAATTTAATTGAGAGGACAATATATTTTCATCGTGACGTAACGAGTGTATTTGTTAGAGTGGTGGCAGCACTGATTGATTGTTTGTAAGGACGCAGCTAATATATTTGTCTGCATTTAAGCTTCCATTGTTGGCCTAGTTTTGTTGTTATTAAAAATTTTAATGTTAAAACTTGTGTATATTTCTTCTAAAAGTCAAATCGTTTTGTATACAAACTCAGTTCTTAAATACATTCAAGCAGAAATAGGACAATTCAAAAATCTTAAAACAAGGCTGACTATTCAATATTTTGATATTCATTTTTGGTGCCAAGTCACAAATAAATATAATATATTAATTACCCCTTGTAGGTCCATATTGTGAATTTATGTGAGTTGTTCTTGAATAGTTTCGGGGTCTTGACACAGACAGAAAAAAACACAGACATGACTGAGTGCACTACGTTGTCAGATAAGTTGATGTTTTTTTGTGTTAGTGTAAGTGTTGTGTATTTGTTTTTTTTTTTTAATGTTTGACGAGCTCATATGAGTGAAATAAGTCTTATCTGATGATGAGGTCAAGACCCCGAAACTAGTAAAGAACAACTCACTTGAAGTCACAAGACGGGCCTACAAATTAATTAATATATTATATTCAATATTATATAAAACTATCAAAAACTTTTGACCTTTCAGTTACTTAAAAAGTTTAAACTTTACTGGCATTTTCACCGGCTGGCTTATTTATTTGTAGACGTACAATGAATGTTAACTATTTATTTCATTTTATACTATTTGTTTATAAGTAAAACTCCCAAACAATTCGAGCACACTATGCTATGTTCTGAATTTACTCAAGTTAAATATTATGTTCCTTTTACTATTAGTTGACAAAGTAACAAAATTAATTTAAAATAATTGCAAAACTTTATACAAAATGTAAACATTTATTATTTAAAAGAGTAAACACAATTAATAGTAGAAAATGTATATATTTTTACGATTACTATAAAAAGTTTTCTTAGTTTTGAAAACAAAATTGTAAAATCGTAGGCTATCTTTTGTAAATGTAATATTTAAAAGATTACTGACAGTTTGTTAGCTGAGGGTTTTTGAATCAGACTCCAAATTAAATGTTTATGGTTATAACGAGTTCAAAAACCATTAAGCTGGCATAATAAAGCGTTGATTTTCATTAAATTAAAGTATGATCTATTATTTGTCTCAAAAAATAATCACAACAACTAAAAACTTAAGTAGTAAATAGAGTGAAATTAAAAATAAATGAAAGTTAGTTATGTTGAAATTAGTGAAGACTCAAACATAAGTAATGAAATACACACAAAATTATGTACATTTTATTCACAATCATTAATGTTTGTGATAAGATAGTTATTAACGCCATCAAGCTCAAATTGAAAAACTAGTTTTTAGGGTGGTCCATATGTATGGGAACACCTCAATAAATTGGAAACTGTTATAGATGTAATACTGTAACTTTCAGGATAAGTTATTGGTCAAATATTCTACCTTTTGACAAACAACTGAATTTCAACCCCTTCTCAGGGGGTTGTCAAGGGTTTTGTAACTCAAATAGTTTAAGTGTTTATCCATTGTGTGATACATCATTTTAAAGGTCTCTTTGAAACGAGAAAAACGGCATAAATAAAAAATTTCTACCATACTTGTATCCAAAATGGCGGCTGATTGAAATTTTGGTTTTCAAAGAAATAATAAGTATACATGTTTGATCAAAATTTTATTGAACAAATACCAAAATACATTGAAAAAACTCTGTTATTTATTTAGTAAATTGTTTATTAGTTATTAATTGCAAATTAAAGAGAATAAATTGTTCTTACATCATTTATGATTTGAAATGTATTGGAACTGACACGTAACAATTCATGAAATTTAGAAAATGATATTAAAGTGACCTATTAATAATACAATTAAAATTAAAAGTTACAATTTTTGAAATAAAATAAATAATAAAATTATTTTGATAACAAAAAAAAAAGTAAAAGTTCAACAATAAAATTTTGATCAAACATGTATACCAATTATTTCTTTGAAAACCAAAATTTCAATCACCCGCCTTTTTAGATACAAGTATAGTAGAAAATTTGTATTTATGCCGTTTTTCTCGTTTCAAAGAGACCTTTAAGATGATGTATCACACAATCGGTGTTTCCATTTAAACTATTTGAGTTACAACCCCTTGGAAACCAAAATTTCAATCAGCCACCATTATGGATACAAGTATAGTATTTTTTTTTAAATTTATACCGGTTTTCTCGTTTTAAAGATACCTTTAAGATGATGCATCACACAATGGGTGTTCCCATTTAAACTATTTGAGTTACAACCCCTTGGCCACCCCCTGAGAAGGGTTGAAATTCAGTTGTCTGTCAAAAGGTAGAGAACTTGACCAATAACTTATCCTGAAAGTTACAGTATTACATGTATAACAATTTCCAATTTATTGAGGTGTTCCCATACATATGGACCACCCTGTTTATACAGAGTGTAAAATAAGTTGTCATATACATTGATTTAATTTAAATGGATTGCTGTATTAACGTAAAACTTCTACCGCTCCTATTATAACACATTTTCTTCAATTTTTAAATGTTTTCTTTTAAAAATTTAGCAACTTTAAAAAATGGCAACCATTATCTTGTAACATATCATGGGAAAACTCTATGCACTAGCAAAATAATTGGCCCCTTGAAAAGGTTTAAGTACTATAAGTTGGTAGTTTAAAAGGCTCTTCAATGTATTGGTAAACTCATGGTAAAGTTCAATACGTTTATTGAATCGATACAAACTTCTCTGTTGGTTCCGAACTATTGTAAGTTAAAACTACGCCATGAGGCCAAAGCAAGATCAACCCCCCCCCCCCCCATTGAGTCTACTCGCGGACGCGTTTACTTATAGAGAAACTAACTGTCTCTCTTGATGCTTTCGTCTCCCTCACTTGGTTAACTAGGAACTGTGTTCTCAGCAAATGTACCTTTTAGCCAATAATATACTATGTCCGCTGTTAGTGGACCCTTTATTATTAATTCTCATTACTTATTACCTATTTATAAATTATTTACGAGGTGAGGGGTAAACGTCGCACTTTTGTGTAGAATTAAATGAATAAACTTTAAAATGACCTAAATTCACCTAAAACCAATAGTAAACTAGATATCCGCAAAAACATATTCAAAAAAACATTAAATAAATTTTGCGCACACAATTTCGAAATGAGGCAGTATTTCTGATGACAGAATAAAGTTAATTCCGGGTTAAATTTTCACTGGGATTTGTTCGAAATACAAATACATTTTCCTGCACTGAATACAGTAATCAAGATACTATATTTAAAAATAATGCAGCTATTACATTTACTTAGACAATTACTTTGTTTTCAGTGGTGAGAGCTTGGTGCCACGTTCCAATACACAGGACTGTCACAGTGAGCGTGTTGTGAGTAATACTATAATCTTGTTCCTTAGCAAGATGGATCGTGTTAATAATGGTGAGAAACAAAGTTAGTGATCCATCAAACAAGTACTGGTTAATGTACAGGGTGGAAGGTTTTGGGAGAAACTGCTGAAGAAATGGACTGTAGATATTGAACCATAATACTGCTCAAAGCTGTACATAATTAATTAATAAACTGACAGGCAAGCATATTTATAAATCATATTAAACTAAATCAGTATTTTTAGTAAACTTTTTACAAGCAAAATTTCAGTTTTTTTTTTGTTTTGTATTAGTGATGTTTAAAAAACAATCTTTTAAAGCTTTATAAGCTATATTGTACAAATAAAAAATACGAAAAATGTTATGTAAATAATATGTTCTAACATATTTAGAAGGCCTTTTCTGTTCATACAGTGTTTCAAAAATTTGGACTAATGAGTAACGTAAGTTTTTATTGTTTCATTTAAAGTAAAAACCTCCAATAATCATAGGTAAGCAATTATCTATTTCCAGTCTAGCCACAATTTTTTGACTAAATAGTTTTTACATTTAGTAAGGGTAAACAGGAGTGATTTCAAACTTGCCACTACCTTAAACTACCTAAAGGTCTATTTAATGTAAAATAACCAGCCTATTCCAATATTTAAAAAATGGAGGGCATTTAAGTATTTTAAATGAGAATAAAAAAACAGTAGATTTGTATAAAACACCTCAAGAGTAATTTGTTGTATCCTGTTTAATTTCCGACTACAGACTACAGAAAGCACATCTACAGAGCATGCTGAAATCATAATGGAAACGCGATTTCAACTTATCACGGAAATGAGATCTGATACAATGATTTGTAAGTATTATTTCAATAAACGATTCACTGCCACTACAAAGGATAAAGAAGCATAAACAACCTCACCGAACTTACCAAAACCACAGGGTTGTTATGGTCCACTGAATTCTGGGAAAGGAACATACACTGGTGTATACGGTTTAAGACGGAAGAAGAATATCAGTATTAATTTAGGTAGTTACTGTACCCAGATAAATCTTAAGATAAGCTACAGGTATCGGAGATTGTAGATATTCTTTGATAGGAAAGCAAATAGCGTTAAAAAGCGATCTCTAAGGTTCTCTGGTTAAAGCGGTATATTTGTATAAATTGTAGCAGTCATAGATCGTATGAGATAACCACTATATCATCAAAATTGCTGCACAAAATAACGTCTATCTCTTTTGGTTTCGTGGTAACGAAAAATCTGACCTTATTTGAAGGAAGGAGCCGTTTACCCCACTAATTGGTTCAGAACCAATGAGTGATATCTCACGGAGTAAGGCAAAAACCTCTTATTGGACGAGGAAAACCAATTCTAACTTTGGAAAACATTCGAATGGTAACACCACGCCAAGACAGTAATCAAAGTCCTGATAAGAGTCTTACCAATAGCCTTTTATTACTAGGAATAAGTAAGTCATTCTAGGCAAATAGTTTGCTTAACTACAAAGCATTGTGTGGTCAGTTGATGTATAAATTCACCCTAATGACAAAAACAAATTACAGAATATCCGTTGAATCATGGATGTGTTTTCCCTCCCTGCGTTTCTGCCATAAGTCATCTATCGTTGCATCGGTGTATCGTTAATCATCATGGAAAGTACTTCCTTATCAGCCAAGCCGACGTAACGGTAGATGTCTAGCATTTGCTAGAAGCACAACCCTGTTCTTAAAGCAGATCCTAGATCAAATATATTTTGTTCAGTACATTAGATAATCACCTATATATTTCAGTACAGTAGACTGTCACCACCTATATTTGTTCAGTATAGTGTAGGTACAACCTCCTAATTTTTTTCAGAACAGTAGACAATTAATTTCCTATATTTTTGCATGCTTTCAACTCACTACCGTTCAATGGGTACATGGACCGGTGCACGGTCGCCTCGTCTCTTTCCGAATCGCCGCGGGCTGCTCCGTATAGCACATCGCGTTAAGACTGCGTTCTCGCATACGTAAATTAACCAAACTTAACCCTCAGATGGGGGTGGGGGGGGGGTTGGAACTGAGGACCCAAAATTTTCGAAAAATCCAATTTAAGATTATATGAAATGAAATAAATTGAAAAATGCTTTATTTCGCAACAAAATATAGACTAACACAGTATTATGTAAATTTGCACTGCAAAAGAGAATTTTGCAAGCCGCACCAAATCGTGCCCAGAAAATGATTTAAATTACAAAGAGAGCAATTATAATTTTGTTCCTTGACCCATGTCTTATAATTTAAGTGAATCAAATCTCCCCTACACTTGAAAAACCATCCAATTAATTTTTAATTAAATTCATCTCTAAAATAAGTTGTATCGTCAAGGTCGATGTCTACCTCTCTGTATAAGGCATGATAATGACTTGCCACAGCAGCTTGTATACATTTCTGCCTAGCATCGTCCCTTATCGCCTGCCATAAATAAGGCCATTAGCTGCCCCCTCAATAGTCCCGCATTATCTCATAACGGCACAGAATGCCTTTCAGCCAAATTTAAGGCTATAACTAAAAGGTAAAAAATAAAATAAATGAAAAAATTGTTTAAAACATGCTTTAATATCCATGGATAACATAAATAGACTCGAACTAAAAAATAACCCACATATAAAATTAATTCTTCCTCAGCTAGTCTGATATTGTAATGAGACTTGATAGCTTGCAATCTTTTTACTTTTCACAAAATAAACACACCCAAAAAAGCACGGGGCGAAGGTTCCGAAAACTTGCAAAGTTCCGAAAACATAACGCCCCATGCTTTTTGGGTGTTTTTTTTTTTTTTTGTATTTTGTGAAAAGTAAAAAGATTGCAAGCTATCAAGTCTCATTACAATATCAGATTCGCTGAGGAAGAATTAATTTTATATGTGTGTTATTTATTATTTTTTAGTTCGAGTCTGTTTATGTTATTCATGGACAGGAAAGCATGTTTAAAAAAATCTTATTACTTATATACTTATATCTTATACTTATATGTCTACAATACTTATATCTTATTAAGTATTGTAGACAATCGTCTTCACATGCTACAAAATTTACTCATAATCCCCGCCGGTAAAAGATATTCATATTAAAAACCAATGTATCAAAAGCTGAAACGAGCTTGTTAAGGCACAGCTCTCTAAATTCAAAACAGGGAAGTTGGGTACCAATGTTACTGTAAATAACCTAAACATACCTTCACTATTAAGCATATGTTTGTGTTATTTTTGTCAAAAAACGAAAGCTGTATTTTTTCTTAAAGTAAAATAGAATGTAGGTGTTGATTGATCATGTTTTTGCAATATCTCCTTCTGCAACTGAATAAAAAATTATAAAATTTACCATTTTTTACTATTTATATGATACGTTTATGAAAACAATAAAACGGGTTTTGAAAATGTATTCAGCAATCAACATCCGCATATGATAGTACTTCAAAATGACACCAAATTTTTAAATTTATTCCAGGAATTAACGTGAAAAAATTACTTATTTTGTAGCATTGCTCTTGTGGGAATCAGATTCAATATGGCGAACAGGGTAGCCTCCCCTTAATATTAAAGTTTCCCGTGACAGGGGAAAACCAAACTCGTCTCATCTGGTTGCACTTTCGTCTAATCTATAGTTGGACGAGCCTTTTTACCAATACATTATTTCTAACGGAAACCCCTTCCCGTGCCAAATTAACACTAAAATAAACTGGAGGCATTAATACCTTTAGTACTACATGAAAGCTAAGGCAGTAAGCTCTGTCTAAGTGACTTAAAACAGCTGTTGTTTGTTTACTGTTAGTTATGAACATAGCTGCTGAATATTATAGCATACTTAATGTCTTCAGTTAAGTAATTTGTATATTTTAAAAATGCACTTTTCCGGATATAAACTGTGGTAAATGTAATTTAAACCTTGTGTAATATTTTACCTTAGTATAATATACGAATTGTTTCATAAAGTCCTTTTAACACCCTTTTTTTATTTTTATTAAAAATAAGATAACAAAACTTTGTATATATCTTGTTTTGCATAACAGGTCAAATTCTTTTACATATCTGAACCTTTATGATTTTGGGGGGCTTGAGGGGGTAGGGTCATATAATACACCATTGAAAAGCTTATTTCAAGAGAAACAGAATGGCGCAAACTAGAGCTTAGTATCTTGCTTCGTTTGAAATTAATTTACAATCAAGTAATGGACAAGTAATTTAAAATGATAGTGTTATCATAGCATCAAAAGCAGGTGATTGATTTGTTAATATTAGGAATAAATAGGTTGTACGTTATTTTCCAGAACGTTGATTGCCCATTACTTTGAAACGAAGAAAGGTATTAAGCCCTAATTTGGGCCCTTACGTTTTTCTTTTAATAAACTTTCCAATGTTGTACTGCATGACCTACCCTTACATTTGAAACTTTTAACCCCCCTAGCACTAAGCCACCCAAAATCATAGAGGATAAGATATGTAAAAAAAATTTCCTGTTATGCAACACAAGATATATAAAAAGTTTTGCGAACTTATTTTCAGTAACAAAATACGTATAATGAGAGGGGTTAAAGGGACTTTATGAACACTCTGTGTATACATAAATTACCCTTTAGACTAATGGTCTGCTTTTGTAAAATTACCTCTGGCAACGTAATTACTCATTAAGAACTTGTTTACGGAAATGTGTAAATCTTTGTTGTTTAAAATGTTTAAAATTATGTGTAGAATAATTTCACCCGTACTAAACGTTAAGTCTCTGCTGCATTTTAACCTTAATAATTCGATTTCCTGTAAGGTTAATTTTAAAATGAAACTTATAGAACAACTTATGTTAAACTTATCATTTTCGCCAAATATTAATGGAAAAAAAAAACAACAATAAGACACAAAGAATGTTCGATAAAATGATGTCGTCAATCTTCAAACAGTCAGTTACATAAAATCATCCATTGAAGGTAAGGTGAGAATGGTTCATATCTCCTATTGTTGTAACATCTGGTTATCTGGAATTACTGTAGTTCACTATCTAATCTAATGAGTGTAAATATCGATAAGCAAAAACATACCACTCAAATCTTTTTACTAATACATATTGAATAAAGAAGGCGATAGCTGATGATAATGACAACAAATCGTTACATAAAACAGTCAGAAGGAAAATATTTCTAGTGGCATATTTTACAAGAAACCGAAGAGAAAATAATAAGATATTTCTTTATGTCAAAATAATGGCTCCAACGTGGCTGTTGGCCAAACATGAAGCTTATTTAAACCTTTCCGGTATGTTTGTCTTAACATAAAAAGTATTTTACGATACCGAATATAAAATATGTTTTCTTGGAATCAGAGTTACTTGTCTGATCTAAGATATAGCATACATATGGAAACCTTGATTATTGTAGCACGAACGCTGGTTGTTGGATTAATACATAATTTCCAAACGTGTTTCAAAAATCTGGATAAGGTTAAATATTTTACATTTGAGTAATAATATCATATAAAATGCAAGTAATATTTATTATTATGTATACAAACTATTTAAAGACATTAAGAAATTTTTCTTCACAGTCTTTAATCCATCGAATTTAGTTAAAATTTATTAAATATTATAGGTACAACAATAATACAACATTGAACAAAAACAATTTTGATTACAACCTAAATTCAAGTATGATTTCTTAGACCAATTCCATACTGGTTTCGCATAACTACTCCCCAGTGGTTTGTGTTTTCACTACGCAAATACAACATGTTTACCACATTGAAAACATATAAAAGGTGATTTTAGTCAAATAGTAGGTTCAGTTTCAAACGTATTGCAAATAATTCTGGAGTACTTGAAGTAGGAATTTTGTTCATAAATTTTTAAATATGGTACAGTTATTTATAAAAATAAAAACTCAACATGTACAAATATTAATAATCATACTATTATAAAAACTTATTAATCCTCCCTCGGACTAAATAACTTTGCTATACTTCAAGAGTTGATTTTGACCCACATTTCCCCAAATATTGAATTCGGAACTCATAAAACTCTCCATTTCCAATGCCTCTGTTTGCTACATTTATTTCTATAAAATGAAGAGAATAGCAATAAAACAAATGGAAACAATAAATCTGTGTGTAAAGATTGCTGCAGTTTGTGCAAGGAGACGCCGAGCGACTGCAGTCACTCCCCACCCGACAAACAAACGTTTTTCCATTAAAACTTATATATAATTAAAGGTCGCTCGTAGTACTAACACATTGAAGAAATTTAAACATATAGGACTACCCAAAAGTAGGAAAGCTGTGTTATTATCTCTTTGTTTTACATGCGACGTGAATTATTGCAGAAAATTTTATGAAGAACAAGAGTAAAACAAATAGGTTTAAGCTACGTCTCCCATAAAACATTGAATTGTCTATTATATAATTTCTCAAATAATTTCAATTCAATTCATTTTTGAAAATTATCAACCACCAGATGTAGTGAATAACAAGAAGAAATAAAAATATGCATCCCCTCTACAACTAATTTGTAATCTGTATACGAACTTCATAAATATGAAAGAGGGCTCTTTGTATATTGTACCTACAATTCACATGGCAAAGTTTTGACGCAAGGTATTTGGTTGTTAATGTTCCACAATCTGAACGATTTATTACATCCATAACTCATAAAAACTATATTCATATAGGGTTAAAAATTACTTACACAAAAAAATTAAGACTAAAACTACACGATTTTCAGCTTATAATGGTGATCTATTATAGTGTTGTAAGGGTGTTCTAATTGAACATATAATACATAGTGTAACGCACTTACAACTTTACCATCTTAAAAATATGTTTCTCAACTACACTGGATTTAACGTTCACCGTGCAGTACAGAGCGCCCATAAACCATGTTATCCATACGACAGTCTCAGCTATTACTAGCCGACTAAAAATCATCAACTCCCATGCAACGCTCGGTCAGT